>CM040238.1:31048881-31311381 GCA_022545495.1 Chrysanthemum lavandulifolium | reverse complement strand
ATCAAAATTTATTTTTCATCAATATATAACAAGTCAAAAAAATTGTGCATTAAAATTTCATTTTTTTTCATTAAAAAAACATATAAAGCTATAAATTGAAAATAAAAAATAAAAAATAACCTACTTTACAACTTTTTATGCACTAACATCCTCTATCTTGAGAAAAAATTCAAAACTTTTTGAACTATTTTTATTTTTTCACGTTTTTTAGCACTTCTCACGGATATTTGTTTTTTATTGAATCTCTTCCCTCTACGACATTAACAAATATAAATCAAAGATTCAGAATTCTTAATGTGGATACCAACAAAATAACCAACTAATCCATACAATATTCATGAAATTTCACACACACAAAATGTACCAATGATTGTCGTATACCTGGAGTTGATTGACCCTTCTTCTTGAAACGCCCCAAACCAAATTCAATTGTTTCTTCTTTTTTTACCAGTAACCATTTGGCCGGCACCGGCGGCTAAAAACATTCTGCCTGCCCAAAAATTTATCTATTTATTTTCCGAAAAACCAACTTCCAAGACTCGATAAAACATGAAACTTTGCAGAATCACTATACATATACTAAACATGAAATATGCAATTGGACGTTACATAAATATTTGCGGAAGCGTAAATATCGGCTTATGCCAAAACCCCTTCATACATTTCAAAGTGTAACTTGCACAAGACTCTTTAAGACACTTTAATTTCTACAAATATGACTTTAACACTATAACAAGACTCGACAATACTCTTTATTTTCAACGGTTATAACTTAACAACATTTTGGGGGTTTAACTTCATCAAGCACGGAATCTGTTTACACTACCATACGCACAAGGGCAAATACACTTTAATTCCGTGCTTCCAATGCTAAGGCCTTATAACCAAGACCTTTGTTGCTTCACTTTAACCTATAAAAATTGTTAACAACTAAACCATACTTATTACGCTTAGTAAGTAATAGGTAATAAAGGATCATCATAAATAATCCAATCATACTCGCATTATATACTCATTATGGCTAATTCATATGGTAACCGTACTTTACTTGCACACATAGCACATAAGTCATTCATCATCACATAACCACGTCAATTCATCCGACACCATAACAAAACTAGGTGAAACACTTACCTTAGCTAGTTTATCTACTAGCCTAATCTGACACCTTCTCAAATGATTCTATTCATATTTCTTCAACACTTAGCACATTCAAAACACATAATAGTTCATATGATAAATCTATATAACAATACATTATAACCATATTGCTTACCTCATTTCATAGCTAGTTTATCAAAGCCAACACCACAATCACTTGGTTCCTAAACAAGATTATTACAACATTAACACTTAGGGTAAACTCTATAAATATTTTATGTACTCACCAAATTAACTCATTATGCTTAGCGAAGGATAAATATTGTCATTCTACACCTTCAAAATTGTTTGTTGAGGGTAATTTTGTAATTTCACATAACTTCATCTTCTTTCTCCTAACTCCGGTCAAACATCATTTTTTCCGGCAAACGTCATTTATTCTGGCGAGTCACAAGATCCCTTATGATAGGCATATGAAGATCCTAAAAGCAAATATACAAAAAAATCCCAAAGGCAAAGGATTATATATGCTTCACAACCAAGATATACTTAGAGAAAACAAAGATACAAACTAACTATGACACTTTTTGGCAAACTAAAGCCACCAATTTGAGGGTTGAGGTTGAGATAGCAGCAAAGTGGATGTGGTGGCAGCTAAAGCAGCCTTCCTTTTTAATTTTGACCTTCTATAGGGATCCACTAGAGTAAGGTAAACACCGAAAATACTCTATGTACTATCCCAAATAACTCATTATGCTTCATCTACTAATTTTATACTCATTACACTTTTTGAAGTGCTATATTTAACTCATTATACACCGTCTTTAAGGGTAATTTAAGCATTTACTCTATCTCCATCATCTAAACCAAGTGATTCAATTTCGTCTTGCTATAACACTTCAACTTTACTCTTTGTTTTTGAAATAACATATATTTCTTGAAAACCTTGTACCGCACACCAATCCTCCAGCACTAAATGACTATCACTTTTAATGCACTAATAATGCACTAATTTCAAATTTTGAGCACGTTTCTCCCCCTAAGGGGTGCTCATTTATTAATGATGCATATTTAGTCTTTGTACTTGGATCTTCAGATCCTCCAGCACTTGTTACATGATCACGAACCTTGTTGATGTAATAAACTTGCTAGACTTCTTTGTTCCATTTATGCATGTGATCTTTTGTAAAATCTCTTTATCCTTTCTTTCCATGGTCTACATCATCAAATGTTTATTGTTCCATCTTCTTCAACATATTCATACCTTTTGAAGGTCTTTAAGCTTTACTCTTATGTCTTTCCTCTTTTCTTCTTTGAACTTGAATTTGACTTGTTCTTGACAATCTTGAATTTTATGTATCTTTTTGTCTTAATTTTATTTGTCTTGAACTTGTCGAGGATAGATCATGTTAATATGACTATGTGGAGTTTGAAGATGTTGAGTTGCTTTTGGCAGTGGAACAGGAGCGGTTGCATTCATTAGTACTTATAAGTAATAATAATGTCAGGCCAATCGGTCCCTGTGGGCTTTCTTTACCGAAGTATTCCACTACGAATATTCTTCTGATGAAGCGTCTTGATTCTGTTTCATCTTAATCGGGTAGAATTAACCTTTGAATCCTGATAAGGACCGATATCAATACACTGAAAATCCAAGTATAGACTTACGTCATCAGGAATCGATTCATGGAAGGAATCTCCTTGGTAGGGTTTCTAGCTCAAAGTGCCAGATAATCAATAAGGATTACCCCGACTCTCATTACTTGAATTGGATACCTCAAGAATGCTTACGACAATTCAGGTGAGCCGCTATAGTATACATAAAGCTTCACTCCATGACTGTAGACCATTTAAAGCAAAGTTACCACCATATAGAACATTGTGGTTCATGTAGATTACCAGTTACACCATGCTTAATCCATAAAGGTTTAACTAGGGGACCCACTTTCAGTGTTTTTTGATGTTGACACTAGTGGTTTTCTGTTCAATAATCATGGAATACTACGTGATTACCATTATGAATGTTCTGACAATATTACTAAGATTTGCGAAGGACTCTCGTACAACTTGTGTTCTTATTTGTGAACAAAAAACATATATATATTGGCATTAGTGTCCTAAAGAGATTTTATATTAATCTCTTTGGCTCTAGACTCGATTAAGTTTGTTTTGGTTAGTGAGCGGAGGCTGGAGTATACTGTCACTTGTTTCAATACCAAAATTCTCGGAGTGAGAAGCTGATAGATAAAATGTGTAATCTCCATGGGAAATGAAACAAGATTCGTTTGAGGAAACTTGAGTAGCTTGGGAAGGGTTGTGCATTGCATCACATGGTCCATGATATCTATCTTCAATACCAGTATCATCTTTGTGATAACTGATGGCAAATGTTTTGACCTGGTTTCTGCCCTAATTGTATGGAGGGTTTTCATTTCTTTTAACCCTTTCATAACTTTTCTTTTTCATTCTTCAACCCCTTCAACGCATATCACGTCATCCTTACTATTACTTTGTTTGATTGTTCCAATGATAGCTAATGACAATGACAACCTTATTCCCCTTTCTCATACTTATCCTTTACCTATAGACTTATATTCTATCTAATGGGGTCCTTGGGTAGGTCCCTCCGGATCTGAACCATAGGATTATACATAACCTTATCATCTTATATCTCCGTGTACATCTTAGTGATTTTGGTTGGTTAGGTATATGTTGTAGCTATAAAATCTTTTAAAAAATCAATTAAAGTGTCTATATGAAATCGTGTTTTGATAACACTTTGAGAGTTTTCATTATGAGAAATACTCCCTATAAACATGTGCATATATATGTTTTCAAATGTTTTGCACATGGAGAAAAGAGTTCGCACTTTTGAGATTAAGTGATAGACGCTAAACAGACAAGACTTTGATGGACACGGTTACGTGGCTAATTAACGGATTCGTCAATTTTTGGAATTAAAGGGCATACCATTAATCAACTTGAAGTTAGTATATGTCTCGGTACAAGTCTATTATCTTGTTTTCTGAGATAATTTGAAACACACCTTGGGTCTAAAACAAATCTGAGCCATTTTGAGATAAAAAGAATTTTATTTTCATGTGTATCAAATTCTTTTAGATCACATTTTAATCATATTTTCTCCCCAAAAAAAATAGCATATCCATGATATTTTTTATATCAAGTGAAAGATATTTTCTTCGAAAAGCTACTAGGGAGCAAATGGATTTGCATGAAACTTTGCAAAATTTTTGAATGCTCCCCCTCAAATACGACATGTTTTTGAGATTTTTAATGTTTTGAAAGTTTAAGGTGTAAACATTTTAAGCAAAATTTTGAAATTCAACTTTGAAAAATTTTGAATAAATTCTGCGTAAGAGTAAGAACACTTCTCTTTTTATCAGTTAAGATTGTTGCAATAACACGCACAACACCCAAGAAAAGTGATTTTGTCGTTGTGAGGATAAGTGTACTGAACATGTATTGTTCATTTGGTGTAATACTTTCCTTTAGTTGAAATCCGAGTTGTGCACTGATATGTACACAAGTCATAAGAAATTGAGAGACGACATGTTTTGAAATATATTTTTGAAGTAAACTCTCGCTTAAGCATATTTTTATTTTCGTATAATTGTTGAATGAAATTTCTAGAAACTAAAATAATATCGATTATATGATAGACATGTCGTAGAAGATTATTTTTTGATTTTTAAATTTTCAATTTTGTATTTGCTTTTGTTAGTTTTATATTCTTGTATTTTGTTTTTGAAAAGTATTTACAGCGAAGCTTTGAGATAATTCAAGAAGATTTGACAAGACGTTCTAACTCCAGAGGAGTCAGGCTTCGCATTCCAATGCGGTTGACTAGATACTCAAACCTTTCCACCAGTTGGTAATCAGTCTTGACGAAGTAAAGCTTAACAATACCTTTTTCCACGTGCTCATTGGTAAGTGGTAACGGACAACAATATGTTTGGTGCGGGATGATGAACCGGATTGCAAGAGATGACTATGGCACTCTTAAAATTGCACCAAATTGGGATTTGATTGAAGAGAAAACCATAATCTATGAGTTGCATGCGCATCCATACAGCTTGCGGACAACACGCAAATAGTAACACAAACTCTGCCTCGGTTGTAGACATTGCAGTGCAATCCTGCTTTTTCGACGGCCAACTCACTAGCTTCTCACCAAGAAATTGTACTCCACCAGATGTGCTTTCAGTTGTGTCCTGGCAACCAGCATGATCCACATTTGAAAAAGCTGTGAGTTACATTCCGGTGTCCTCCGAATACCAAAGTCCCATGTCATCGTCGTATCTCCTTGGGTAAAAAGAGTAGGATCAACAATACATTTGGTAAAATGATTTGAGATAAGGAAGTTGGATAGATCATCATACCACGCCCTAGGAGCTTGCTTGAGACCGTAAAGAACCTTCTTCAGCTTGTACACACGACCAGGATGTTCCAAGTCAAAGAATTCTTCCAATTGGCTCATGTGCACTTCTTCCTTCAAAACACCATTCAGGAATGCTATCTTGACATATGTTTGGTAGACTGTGAAGTTCTTATGTACCGCGTATGCCAAGAATATTCTGACCACTTCAACCCTAGCAACTAGCGCGAATTATTCTTCGAAATCAATCTATTCTTCCTGTCTATAGCCCTTTACGTGCTTTGTTATGTATCATAGTTTGTTCTTCATCCAGATTCTTTTCCCAAATACATAATGGTTTTGTGAGTGGGTTTGTCAATTAACTACTAGACATCAAGACTGTTAAACTGATGAACCTCTTCTTGCATCACCTAAATCCAGTTGTGGTCAGCCATTGTTTCCTTAATGTTTTTTGGTTCATTTGTACTTGCGGTGAGTGCATATACACACATTTCAGGATCACTGGTTAGCTTGTTTCTTCTCACAACGAGATCTTCGAGCACTTGTTCTAGTGGATGGTCTTTTGTCCGTTGGTAAAATGTATTCATGTTGTAAGGATCTTGATATGTTGGGGATGATTCAATGGATTATGTCGATAGTGTGCCGAACAGATTAATGAAATTGTCTTCATCCAGCTCTGTATCATTTACATTTTGAGCTACATCTTATTGTTTTGGTGTTAGTTGCTCATCAACGTTCTGAGAAGTGCTTGGAATATCTGGAGTATCTGTCAATGTGTTTGTTGGTGTAGGTGTTAGTGCTTCAGTTTCAAAAATAGTGGATGCAACTTGTGTCATTTGATTAAGAATTTTAGGTGCAGTGGGAGCATTTGTTGGTGCATCACTTTGTTTCCACCAAGTATTCAACAAACATCGACTGGAACAGATTATTCAAGTCACTTTCGGTTGGTGTTACAATTTTATGTTGTTGATTGATCTGGGTTAGGTACGAGTCCTGAACCGATCTGTTCAGAGCGGGTTTAGAAGTGAGTCTTTCAGAAGCCATAGCCGAGATCTCATCAAAATTTATGTACATGGTCTCCATCACCCTTTTTTTCCTTCGATTGTATACTCTGTAAGCCCTCGATCTTTAGCATACCTAATGAATATTCCAATATCTACTTTCGCTTTCAACTTTCCTAGATCCTCTTGGTCATTCATTGGATAGCACAATGCACCGAACACGTGTAGATACAAGATGCCAGGTTTCTGCTTGTTGACAATTTCATACGGAGTTTTGTTGAATCTAGGATGGATAAGAGAACATTTTTAGGTAAAACATACGATAGCAATAGCATCTGCCCATAAGAAGAGTGGAGCACTCGAGAAGATGAGCATTGTTCTAGCAGCTTCCACCAGCGGTTTCTTCTTTTGATGACCTTGTTTTGCTGTGGTGTGCGGAAACTGGATGTTTGATGTTTTATGCCAACATCATCAAAGTAGGCCTTCAGTTGTTGATTTGTAAATTCAATGACATTGTTTGTTCGTATAATTCTGACATGAACTTGTAGTCAAACTTGTATCCGCTTTGGAAACGCGATGATAATACCCGGAGCTTCATCTTTTAATCTAAGAAATTGAACCCATGCATATCTAGAATAATCATCGACAACTACTAGAATATATTTCTTCCCGTTAATGCTTTCGACTATCATCGGGCCACATAAATCTGAGTGGAATAGGTGTAACCTTTCCTCTGAACTGGGTACGAGTTTTGGTTTGTATGTTGCCCGTTTGCTTTTACCTCATTCATAGGATGGACAAAGGTAATCTTTTGTGTATTTGAATTTGGGTATACCGATGACAATATAATCTTGATCAAGTTTGCTTGCAGTATGAAGTTTAGATGAGAGAAACAAAGATGCCATAACCAACACTTGGTTGATGAGGCTCTCCCAATTTTAAAACACAAGCTTTTTTGAACCAAAAATCACTTCTACACCATCATTTGGCTCTGATACCACTTGTAGGTCTTTACATGTATAGCATTTCACACAAACAATGGTATAAAAAAGTTAGATAGAGAATAGAAAAAGGAAGTCTAAAGAGAAGAAGGAGAAGAGAGATGGTGTAACTCGGTTTATTATTTACTAAACACATACTTCACACAAGTTCACACACCTCAGATGAGGTCTTGGACATGTAATATACAACAGAGAAGGCCATATGGCCTTAATGGGCTTAGACCAAAGTAATGGACTTGGACTAGTTCTTTTCATGTGTTAACTATACCAATACAAAGAATCTATTAGCTTAACTAGCCCATATTTAGTCCATAAGCCCACTACTAAGTCTATTACATGATTAAAAGGTTCATATGAGGACATTACTGTTAAAGCTAATATTAACTCAATTCCTTAACACATCAACTAGCCTCTTTTAAACTTTTAACAATTTTGACTCAAGCGACAATAATAATTCAAACTCTACACATCACTTAGAAACTTCTCTAAAATATGCGAGTACATACGTTTCACCTTTGTCACGTATATATATATATACTACTTATAATGCATTTAAGCACTTCCCTCCTATTAAATTTTTAAGATTTCCTAATATAGATTTTAAGCAAATACAAGTGAAAAAGCATTATTTACAAATATGTTAAGCACAAATAATTCTCATCTTAAAACACTATCTTTCTTACTTACAATTAATACACCCCTTCACCAATAAATACAAATCATTAAGCACAATGTACTAGGGGTGAGCATCGGGTCAAACCCAACCCGAACCGAAAACCGAAATAAGAAAAATTCAAACCGAAAACCGAACGAAAATATATATCAAAGCGAAACGAACCGAATAAATCGATTCGGGTCGGTTTTAAATTCGCCAAAAAAAAATCAAAAACCAAATCGACCCGAAACTGAACCGAAACCGACAAATACCGAAATAAATATACAAAACCGAAACCGAACCAAAAAAAGTCGGTTCGGTTCGGTTCGGTCCGGTTTCAGTCGGTTTGTCGGTTCGAGTCGGTTTTCGGGTAAATTTGCTCAGCCCTACAATGTACACACAAATGTACAAAAAAACTACTCCAACTCCACTTTTTTTTCTTTGCAGTAAACCAACTTTTATGATTTGTAGTTGTGTATGGATGTCACAACATATTCTTCATTTACTTTTGTTTATTCTAAATGATACAACCCATCATCTCATCAACAACAACTACATAGTTACAACTTCAACCAACAACAAACCACAACAAAACCCACGTCTTTCTCAAAAAAATTAAACGAAAAAATAATAATAAATACAAGAACAAGAACAAAATCTCGGTTTTGGTTTTTGAAATACACATAGATCCTTAAAGATCCAACAAACCCTTTATTGGTCTTGGAAAAAACAAAATTCGAAACCACCTACCTGGTTTGCGAGTCACAAACGATTCAAAGGAATTGTTGTTTTTTCTTTTCGTAGGTCAAAAATAAGAAATAGAAAGGTGCTTATTGTGTTTGTATTTCGATAAAAAGACAAGAAACGCCAGTGACAAGTTTGTATTTGTCGTTTGGATTAGAGAACGCGGGGATTTTGGTGGTGGGATTTTCGGTTTTAAAATTTAGTGAAGATGAGATGATGACTTTTGTGAGTTTATGAGATTGAGATGAGAGAAAGGAGATAAGAGGTGACTAGTGAATAAGAAAATATGGCAACGTTAGTCTTAGTATCATTTAGGGTTATTTGCAATAATGGGTCTCTATTAATGTTTCTTAAAAAAAATATATATTGGGCGGAGTACTACGAGTTGCACTGGGTATCAGGCAAATGATTTTTTTAGTTATCCATATTTGTTTTGGTTGCGATTATACGTGGGTGTACTAATACTGTTATATGAAATACTAGACTATTGCTTAAAGATATTACAACAAAAAAACTCTTTTTTTATAAAGTTATTGTCACGATAAAAATATAATAGTAATATATTGTACGCCAAAAATTTTAATTTGAGTCACCACCGCATATAGCCTACGGGTACCTCTTGGTATTTAGTTATTTGTATTAATTTTCTTCATTCTCATTTAACATTTAATCCCTTGAACAAATATTAAACGTTGGCCAGAACTTACTCTTATTTTGGCTGCCCAGTAAAAATTTTCTTATCTCACTTTGGTCACCAAATTTAATAAGTACAAGCTTTACGAAGTACTGTATTTTATATATATAGTCCCAGTTTATTTAGAATATACTCTATGTAACTGCTTTACCTTGGATTTCTCTTTCAGAGTGCATTACATACTTGTTACGTGAAGAGATTGATCAAAAAATTCGAGATGAACATGGTTGGACACCATTCCGATATGCTGTTCATCACAATAATGCATCAGCAACAGCAGAGCTAGTAGATGCAGACCCTTCCATTGTCAACGAAATAATGAAAGAAGATGATATAAATACTTTTGCTGTTCACATTGCAGCTAGCCGAGGCTACTGTGAAACATTGGAAGCTCTTATGTCTCATTGTCCGGGTTGTTCAGAGCTTCTTGATGGGAAAGGAAAGAACATTTTTCATGTTGCTGTCGAAAACAAGAAACCTGAAGTAATAGAATTAATTTTTCGAGATAAATCTTACACAAGCCTTGTGAATGAAAAAGATAAGGATGGCAACACTCCTATGCATTTACTTATGGCTTCTGATCTTGAGATGATGGAAGTGGCAATGGATTATAGGGTCAACATCAATGCAATGAACAATGAAAAACGCACTCCTTTGGACATGGCATCTACATCTGAAAAAAGAAAGAGATTGTTGGAGGTACACATTTCTATTTAGCTACGACCAGTTAAATTTATTATCCTAATACACTAAATACAGCTTATTGTCTTATCGATACCATTATAACTCCAAACACAGCCTAGATCTTCTTGTTAACTATGTTTTGGATAAGTCTTTTGAATGGAACAAGCATAGAGGTAAGAGGAGATTAAAATCCTGATTCTAGACACCATAAGGAAACCTCAGTGAGCTTCTAATAAGTCATTATATTGATTATCTTCGGCATATAGTTCTCCCATGTTGTCATTATTTTGCAGATAACTTTCCTTTATGGAGGCACTGAAATATAAATTAAAAGCCATTAAACACCCTTTCGTCTCAGTTGATCCGCAGCCAAAAGTCTAAAACAATGTTTTCTTTATATAACATCAAATGCAAATTCATAAGATGATTCTTTCTAAGATAGATAAAAAAAAAAATTATATATAGATCTTAATAACAGATAACAATTAAATTTTGCAGCGTGTAGCAGTGAGTACACACATACATAAAATCCCTAGCTTAAACAAGAGTGTTTGGGATGAAAAAAGAACAGCGGAAGAGTTTAAGCTAGTGGAGTATCTTCTTATAGTGGCGACTCTTATAGCAACAGCAACCTTTGCAGCAGCTTTTGCAGTTCCGGGTGGCTATAATAGTGATGAGGGCTCCGATAAAGGCATACCCATTCTGTTAAGAAAAACTGCTTTTAAAGCATTTATTGTCACTAATACTTGGGCATTTGCTTATTCTTGCTCTGCTATAGGCACACACGTTATACTATTAGTCTACCGTCTGAAATCCAATGAAGTTGACGAGGAACATCGGAAGAAAATTCATAGTAGAATTGTGGGTATGTATTATCTTACAGGACATGCCTTGTTGGCAATGGTAGTTGCATTTATCACGGGGATATATGTTGTGGTATCACCAATACCTGGTTTGGCAACCTACTTATGTGCGGCAACCTTATATATTCCGGCTATCGTGATTCTCTTTCCTGCGCTAGTTGGGCCTGCCGCAGGTCGTTTTATTGATTATTTGTGGTGGTTTGGTAAGTTAAAGAGGGGCAGAAGTATCAACTACTAATCAGGAGATAAGAGATAAGCTTGTGATGGTAATTGATTGGTTCTCAGTTTAACATAATTTATTAATAATGGTGAAACAATTATTTGTTTTTAATGTTTCAATGTCAGTTATCGATGTCGTATCGTCTATTATTTTTTAGGTTTTGTTAACGTTAATGCTTCAACTTCAAGTATATGGATAAAATCTCATTATCTCAACTCAAGTGAAAGTTCCAATGGGAATAACTTAACTGATAAAGGATCTATCTTATGCAAAGATCAAAATTATTAGTAGGGGAAGCATGCCAATAACTGTGCGCGTTTTGATCTACTAAACTTGTAGTATTCTTAACCACAAGGGGTGACCCAACGATAAGAATACCAGCCTTCTAAAGAGGAGGTCAAGGGTTCGAATTCAACAGGGAGAAAATTAATCCTCTTGTGGCCACGGAGGTTCACCTGCGCCGACTCTGGGAGTCTGGGTTATCCAAAAAGGTAGTCGCCCTGGGATTAGTCCGCTCACAATGTTGAGTTAGAAATCCAAGTAAAAAAAAAGAAAAAAACCTTATAGTATTCTTTTCTCTTTCTACTGATAAGAACAGGTAAGGACTGCAAATATCTACAAAATCAGGTCACTGAATTAGCCTAAGATGTCGGCTTGCACTACTTTGCAGGAATAACGTTATGCATATAGATCTAAACTGGAAGGCAGTGAGTCTATATGTATGAATTCAGTATCTAAATCGACGTTTTTGTGTGATCACCTAAGAACACAGATCATATCAGATACATCTCCATCAACTTTGTAATGAGATCCATTGATGCCAAGGAATTCTCAAAACTTGGTTGAGATGGGAATTTGTTGAAGTTTGGTGCTGATATAACTTTTTTTTTTTAATATACAAAAGTATATACGCGTTTTCAATCAGATATAATTGAAATGAAATAAGCAATTTCAATATTGTTCAATACTTTCATAGAACACTCTTTTGAAATCTTCCATATGTCTTGCTTGTAAACACAAAGCTACAACCAATGAACCACCCCCTTCTTCTCCAGGAAGAATCAAGAAATCTCCATCCTCAGCATCATGTGTTCCGGGACCTGTGAAATACTCTTTTCCCCACCCAAAATCGACACCATGCATCGGCAATGTTAACCAGCTAATCACACTGAGGTTTGGATTCCCATAAAATGGCCCTTTGCCGTCCTTAATTGATTGTAAATCTTGGAACTTTGTTAAATCTGGTTGGTTCTTCAAGAAATCAATCATCGAGTTCACATACTCATTGTTGGCCATATCAATCGTGTCTCTTACCTTACTTGAAACATACGCTAATGTCTCTGAAACTATCTCACCAGAAGTTCCTGTGGAGATCATGTCAACAATAGCGTTTCCAAAGTACTTTTCTGGCAATGGTGGGTTCATTCGGGTTCTAACATCAATACAAATGCCAATTATAGTTGGCTGGTTTGGTTCAAGATTCCGAACTTTACATGATGTTTGCCATGCATGGGCGGTTACAGCTTCGTACCGTGTAAAACCACGCTCAGTTTCAGTGTTACGGTATTCATTAGCTTTATTTCGAAGTTTTCTGACATGGGGTTCAGTTAATTTCAAGTTTGTTACTATTGTTTCCTTCCTACGTTCATTTTCATTGCTCGTTTGGCCTAAAAGGAATGGTAGAGGACAAAATTGTGCATGTTCTTCAATCCCTATGTTTGAACTTGCCGCTGGAGGGTCCCCAGCGCGGAAAACTTTTCTGTCTAAATATGGCGGTGAACCAAGAGGTTCACCACGACAAGCCCTAGCCCATTCTGACAAAAAATGAAGCGCGCTTTGACCGTCTACTGCAGCATGTGATATACAAAACCCTAAAGACCACCCTCCACAAAGAAATCTTGTTACTTGTAAAAGCAACAATGGGGTTTCTTCAACTTGTGTATTGCGGTAATCAACTTTAGGAATAAGGTTGTCAAAGATTGGATACTCAAAGAAATCATCTAAGTCAACTAGCTTTACATCCGCGAAAGCTTCAGTGAACTGTACACCGGCGGTATTGCAGTCGAGCTCAAAGCGGCCACCAGCAATGAAAACCAACCGGCCAGCTAAAGGGTAAAAATGAACAAGTGTTGTGGTGAGTGAAGTTATTAAGGTTTGTAAGACAATGGCCCAGTTTTGAGAGGGTTGTTTGTAGAAGTAGATGGTTGGGACATGCGTGGTCATACCGGTATGGTCTAGCTCAGATAGTGGGAGCCTGCCTGACCATGTTGGTTCGGCTGGTTTGACCATGTAAGAAGGGTTGGTGATGACTCTCATTTTGATTTTGGAAAAAAAATGAGTTGAATGATTCAGGGTATTTGTAAAGCAATTTGAATGAAACAGGGAAGTAGTCATTAGAAAGGCGTGACCCTTTAGTTACGGCAGAAAGATAAGAGTGTGGTGTTTTATGTTCAAGAGTAGAGATAGTTCATTACTCTAAGACAAATAGTTTTAAGTATATGTGTAGTTTTAGAAGTAAGACCTGATGTCCAACTAATACTAAAGAGTTTTTTTAACTCAATAATTATGTGTTCAAAACAAATCACCCCCCTATTGAAAATTAATATGACCAACAACAAAAGCTATTAAGCTGATATTATCCAAACAACATCGAACCTGATGACTATATTTCTATGAGATATTCGGTATCCATCGATTGCCAATGAGCCACCCAAATCAATCGATTTGGGGGAGATTTTATTGCTAACAAGCAAAATAACACAGATGTACTAAGTTACAACTGACTTTTTCCTTCAACGAGAACATGATACACAAGCATGCGCTATTTGAATCGAAAGTCGGTAGACTGGAATGACCAAAACACGGACTATAAGATACCTGAGGCATTCATTGAGAATTCAACCTTTGAACATCAACCAAGCTGTAAAGGTCACCACGACGTTGCTTCTGTAGTGGGAGATTCGTCCTGGACATTAAACAGCATGTTATAACTTATAAGTAACAGATAGAGGAAAGGTAGAAAATGAACTGGCCGGGAAGGTAGGGTAACTGGTTTGTGTCAAAAATGGGTACTTTTTGGTATGGGTCAGATCTGATTGGGTTAACCAGAGAGTGTCCAAAATCATTAGATTTTTCTATACATGATTAGTGTGTCATGTGATAATTATGTTATTTCGATGATAATCTTCTGGTGTTGTTTGAATATAATGATTATGAAGAATTGTTGCATTGAAATACACTTTTGGTGGCTGTCGACCTATTTGACGCGTTTCTGTTTAGGTTCATATACTTTTTTCATTTGAACTGTTGGAGATAAAACACAACCTGAATCGACCCAATCATAAGTATATGGTCGAATTGCTTCCTATGGATTGTTGGAAAATTTAGTGCACTTGTGGGATTGGTTCACACCTTGTAATGGGTTAGGAGGTGCAGATGTACACCCATAAGGTCCATGAACACCACGACTCTTATAGTGGTTTGTATTGGTAGTCTTGGTGAAAATCTTGCTTGGTGAAAATCTTGTTGGTGAAAGTCTTGCTTGTGGAAAATCTTGCTTGTGGAAAGTTCGCTTGTGGTTTCCCGATAGCGATCTTCCAGCGATAAGCGATGTTTCCAACGATAGCACCTTGAAAATCGATGCTATGAAATCTTGATAAGCGGTGTTTCAACGATAGGTTGTATTTCCTTTGTAAGTGAAATCCGCTAGTGGAAAATCTTGCTTATGGAAAATCTTGCTAAATGGCGATTACAACTTCTTTATGACCACGTTTAATTGGTCGTATAACCACTAACTATTATAATGGGGATAATTATGAGGGCTATTAATGGGCGATTAATACTCATAATTCCATTGGAATAGCTCAAGAGTAACCTCCTATATATAGGAGATCGAACATGCATGAGGAACACACGGAAAACACTAAATACTTATAAGCGAAAGGGTTATAGAATGTGCCTAATTCTCTAGCGCATTTGGTCTTATCCCAGTAGATATTCGTGATACCCGGGCATTAGGGTCGAATAGTTTACTTTGGAAAGTGATCACACGATTCAAGTGATATCCAGTAACCACTAGTGGTATTGCTCTGTCGTTGATTGTCTTAACCTCATTCGGGAGATAACCCCAACAATCAAAGTAAACTATACTGTGATAATCAATGGCAAGCTACGCAATGAAACACATGGCTTCGAACTTTGCTAAAATTTGGACAAGTTTGAAGGGTGGGCTTTAGGAGGTGGCGGGAAGAAGATGCTTCTTCTTTGTCGAGCATGAGTGTGGTCATGTCTTGACTACTCCAATTCACGATGATGGTGATGATGCTCATGTGGAGCAAATCGGGAGGAGGAGCAAGTGGGAGAATGATGACTACATACGCAGAGGTCTTATTCTCGATGGTATGTCGATTCTCTGTTTGATATTTATCGAACTTTGAATCTTCAAAGCTGTGGGATTCCTTGGATGCGAATATATGGTGAGGATGCATCAGTAAAATTTCCTTGTTAGTAATTTCACAAATTACAAAATGGTGATTCAAGACCGGTTATGGAACAATACAATGAACTTCTTGGAATACTTGGAAGGTTTACACAACACAATATGCACATGGATGAGGCTATTTCGGTCTCTTGTGTTATTGACAAACTCCTCCTTGGAAAGATTTCAAGCATACCTTGAAACATAAGAAGGAGGAGTTAACTCTGAGTTGAGTTAGGCGGTCATCTGCGCATTGAGGAATCTCTCGAGGTGCGAGGATAATGACAAGCCAAAGAGTGGCAATCTTCTTTGGACCATCTGTTGTCAATATGGTGGAGCATAACAACTCCACGGTGCACAATGACAACAAAGGCAAACGCAGTATTATGATAACATGAGGCGATCCTAACAAGAAGGCAACACTACTTGTTGGAAATGTGCAAGGCCAGTCGCATTAAAAGGGGCAAGAGGTGTTAAAGTTGGTGGTAAAGCCGATGGATCGGCAGCTAATGGTTCGGGGGTGGTGGTTATGACTGTGTGAAAGGTCGAATATGTTTAACAAGTCTTTTCAGTTATTATGTTACATATGTATACGAATCTTTTTATGTCGAGGATGATGATGTTGCGTGGTGGGTTGACTCACGGTGCAACAGTTCATAATGTGTAAAGATAGAAGGCGGTTCAAGACTTATCAACGAATGATGGTTCTATTCTTCACATGGGAAATGAGTCAATGACCTTGGTGCATAGTCGGTGGTTGTGTAGATCTTAGGTTTAGTTAGGAAAGATTGTAACTTTGTTTAATGTTATTCATGTTCACGATATAAGGAAGAACTTGGTTTCAAGTAGTGTTTTGAATAATCATGGATATAAACAAGTTATTGAATCGATAAATTTGTTCTTTCTAAGAATGGTGTTTTTATTGGTTTTGGTTATTTATGTAATCAAATGTTCGGGCTTAATATTACAATGACGGTGTTATTTCGACTTTTGTGACCTCGTATAAGCAGACTAATTCTAACCTTTGGCATGCTAGACTTGGTCGTGTTCACTAGGGATGGTTTAATCCTCGCTTTTGACATGGACACCGAAAAGTGTAAAACTTGCATGTTGACCAAGATAACCAAGAAACCGCTTTCGGGGTGTTAGTCGTGAGACTAAGATCTTGGAGCTTATTCACGATGACACTGTGTGATTTGCATCTTCTCCTTCTTCGGGGAATAAGTACTGTGACATTTATTGATGATGCTTCAGATTTTGTTATGTCTATACATTACATACCAAGGATGAAGCATTAGATAAATCAAAGTGTTTAAAGCAGTTGAATTACAACTTGGGTCTTTGATCAAAGATTAAGGATCGATAGGGAGGTGAGTACATGGATACTCGGTTACTTTCAATCTGTTGGAATAATCCATGAAACGATCGCCCTTATACTCCTCGGCAAAATGGTATTTACGAAAGGAAAAACGGTCTTTGAAGGAGATGGTTAATTCCATGTTGTCATATTCGGATCGAGTCGAGGTTACGGGGTGAAGCTATGCTAACGACTTGCTATTTGTTAAATAGGGTTCCCAACAAAGGAACAAGGTTACCCATGAACTACGGACTAAAGGAAACCCAACTGAATTATCTTAAGGTTTGGGGTTGTAGAACATTGTAAGACTCACGATCAAAGCTAAAGACTTTGGGTGAAAGAGGCATTATTGCATCTTTGTTGGATATGTTGAGCATTCCGAGGCTTTTAGGTTCTATGTTATTGAACCTAATGAACATGTTTCGATTAACTCGATAATTGAATCAAGGGATGCGGACTTTGATGAGAATAGATTCTCATCGGTCCACTAGACCAAGTCGGAGGATTCTAATGGAACTCGTGACTTTGGTGTATCGAGGTCACGATGATGAACCATCGGTGGTCCACGATGAGGTTGTGGTTATTGACTGAACACGTGCTCGGGAAGAACAAAGGTCGGGACTCGAAGTCATTTGGACTGAGTTTCAACTATACTTAGTTGAAGGTACCGAGGATGAGGTCTCGAGACCAATACTCCTATTGCTTCATTGTTGAGGATGATCCCGAGACATTTGAAAAGCAATGAAGTCCCGGACATTGCCTTACGGAAAGAAGCAATCAATGATGAGATGGATTCCATCGTGGGCAACAACACTTGGGTGTTGGTTTATCTACCACCGTGTTGCAAACCTCTAGGTTGCAAATGGATTTTCAAAAGGAAAATGAAGGTAGATGGAACTATTGAAAAGTTCGAGGCTAGATTAGTTATTCGGGGCTTTAAACAAAAGTCGGGGATAGACTATTTTGATACTTATGCCCACATGGCTCGTGTCGATTACCATAAGGCTGGCGATTGCTATGGCATCTATTCGCAATCGGTTATTCATCGGATGGATGTAGCCTTTCTTGAATGGTGAATTGGAAGAGGAGGTTTATATGAACCAACCTCGGGGCTTCATCATGCCTTGCAATGAAAACAAGGTGTGTAAACCGATTAAGTCTCTTTATGGACTTAAGCGGGCACTAAGCAATGACATCAAAAGTTTGATGAAGTGGTTTTGTCTAGTGGTTATGTTCTTAACAAACCGACAAATGTGTATATAGCAAATTTGATGAATACGGTAAAGGAGTCATCATTTGTCATATGTTGATGACATGTTGATCTTTAGTGACCAAAATCGGGTTGACGACAAAGAAATTTTTGTCATCGAGGTTCTCCATGAAAGACATGGGGAGGCGATGTTATCCTTGGTATAAGGATTAAACATGAAAGTAAAGAATTTCTATCTCGATCTCATTATATTGAGAAAGTCTGAGAAATTCAATTACTTTGATTGTACTCGATGAGTACACCTATGGATACTGTGAGAAGGCGATGCTAATCATGGCAAGGTACGTATCTCGACTTGAGTATTCTAGGGTAATTGGTCACTGATGTATGCCATGACTTGTCTGAGGCTGATATTGGTTTTGCGGTGGGAAAATTGAGCGGTATACTAGTAATCCTAGTGCTCATCATCAGCGAAGCGATTCGAGAGAATCTTGAAGTATTTGAAGAACTATGGATTATAGTCTCTCATATCTTGGATATCCTTGATGTTGGAAGGTTGGAAGGTTACAGCGATGCAAGTTGGATCGATAACTTGAAGACAATTAAATCTACCGGTGGTGAGGGATTCTACTTGGTGGAGGTGCAATTTCTTGGGCATCGAAGCGAACTTACATTACCGGTTCAACGATGGAATCAGAATTTGTGGCTTTAGCATTCTTTGGTAAAGAAATTTGAATGGTTGAAAAACTTGCTTCGAGATTCCATTGTGGCTAAACCTATAGCACCTATTTCTATCCGGTGTGATAGTGCGGCTACATTGGCTAAGGCTTATAGCGGATGTCTGATGGTAAGTCTAGCACTTGGGTGTCGGGCGTAGCATGATTCGTGAGCTTATCATGAATGGGGTGGTATCTATAGAGTTTGTGAGATCTCAGCAGAACTTAGGCGATCGCCAGCGAAGGTGCAGCTAGAGACTTGGTTATTAAGTCTGCTAAAGGGATGGGTTTAAGTCAACTTAGTCATTGAATGCTAGGACACTGACTCCTCCCGAGGAAACTTAGGGCCGAGTTCAATGTGGAAAGTTGAACATTCGATGGTGGAGCACATGTTTATTTACATCCCGAGGTTGTGCTCGGAACTTCTTGAAAGGAGGATGAAGTCTTTACTTAATGGTTAACTTATCTTTGAAAAAGTGCTTGGCGGGAGCATGAATAAAGAGGAACCACCTATGTAAATGTTGAAGTTTTGCCGCTGGGAAGCTTTTGGACTTTAGCTTTTACAACATTTATAATTTGGATATGGACGCATGGCTTGTATAGTGTCGGGAGCTTTTAAGTGTTTGAAAACTTGTGTGTAGTTATCTTGGTATTGAATGGGTTAAAGGGTTCAATTCTTAGAACACCTCGATTCTCGAATATTTGAGCGTGTAATTACTAAGATGGAAATTGATCCTCGGGACATTTTCACTTATGCATGTTTTGATTGATGTTTATTTTTCATGCAAAGAGTAAACTAAATTTGGGAGGATTGTTGGAAAATTTAGTGCACTTGTGGGATTGGTTCACACACTTGTAATGGGTTAGGAGGTGCAAGTGTACACCCATAAGGTCCATGAACACCCGACTCTTATAGTGGTTTGTATTAGTCTTGCTTGGTGAAATCTTGCTTGGTGAAATCTTGTTGGTGAAATCTTGCTTGTGAGGCGATAAGCGGTGCTTCCAGCGATAAGCGATGTTTCCAGCGATAGACTGTGAAAGTACTCATGCTATGAAAGTCTTGATATGCGGTGTTTCAGCGATAATTGTATTTCCTTTGTAAGTGAAATCCGCTAGTGGAAAATCTTGCTTATGAAAAATCTTGCTAAATGGCGGTTACAACTTCTTTATGACCGCGTTTAATTGGTCATAACCATATGACTATAATGGGGATAATTATGAGGCTATTAATGGGCGATTAATACTCATAATTCCATTGGAATAGCTCAAGAGTAACCTCCTATATATAGGAGATCGGAACATGCATGAGAACACATGAAAACACTAAATACTTATAAGCGAAAGGGTTATAGAATTGTGCCTAATTCTCTAGCGCATTTGGTCTTACCCAGTAGATATTCGTGATACCCGTGCGTTAGGGTCGAATAGTTTACTTTGGAAAGTGATCACACGATTCAAGTGATATCCGGTAACCACTAGTGGTATTACTCTTGTCATTGATTGTCTTAACCACATTGCGGGAGATAACTGACATGGATAATAGTTCTAAAACTTTAACCTACGAGATTGAAGTCAAGTCTCACCTCCTTAGCTCCATTTGAGAATAATCGACCTCTGCTATGATGGTTGCCTCATCGTGTTCTGTAGTAGCCAATACCTCTCCAAACTGTTGAATATGACATTAGTTCTTCAGTAGAAAAATTAATTAAACCGTGTCTCAACCATATACAAATATAGCATATATCAGGTTATTTTTGGAATGTTAGAAGAGACTACTTATGGTGAAAACTTACTGGTCCCACAAGAGTCGAATGGCCCCATGCCACATAGCCACCAGACTCGGCATCTCGAGCAGGAGAGCAAGTTGCAACATATAACTGTGAAAAGTAATGGTAAATAAGATTTAAATTGTCTTACAGATGTTTAATAATCAAATGTCCTGAATACCTTGCAATAATGACAAAATAGAGTGTCCTCTGGGTCAATTGCTTTTTTACAAAATTATGTAGTTAAGAAATTCAAACAACTTGAGATCAATCTAATCGAATTTTTACGAATAACTAAATCGTAAAAACTGTAAAATCTAAGTTTGAAAGATCAAAAGCAAGAAAACTCTTGTATATTGTGTTACTAAAATTAGGCATTTTGCTTTTATCATATATTTTTTCGTTTCAGATAATTACTAGCCATACGGATTATTCAAGCACAAAACTTATCATCGCCATTTTCGTTTTCTAGCAGATGCAGAAACAGCATCTAATCAATTCAGCTTTCAAACCTCTTAGTCATTCAGTTCCATCAAACAGGCGTAGCTTTATATCAGAGCAATTCAAAGAAAGTACATGAGTTTGTAGCATACCTGATTATCTACAGCCCTGCATATCAAAAATAGAAAGAGTAAGTTTATAGTTTTGTATTCCCAAAATTCAAAATTCTAGTTATGCGATGGACTTTAATTTATATTAGCACACTGCGCCAAGTTTTATACAATTCCCATAAACACATAAAAATACAAGTTTAAAACATTAGAAACTCCTTTTGGTTCATTATAATGAGAGAAGAGGTGTTTTCTAACCAGTCAAAAAAATAATATGTTAGAACATAACAAGGACAGACCTAACAAGAGAAAGAAAGTAGAAGGCCCGAATAATACAGAGTAACTAATAGTCAAAATATCGATATTCAATGTAAAAAGCCTCTACATACCTTGCCCTTTGTAGCAACTCCCAATGCAATGGACCAGTAGTCATGTTGAAGGCCCCAGGATAACACAGTAGGTGAGCGCCTAACATACAAAAAAGATTGCTGAGAACAGCATTAATCAATGATAAAGAGGACAATCACAGTACTTAGACTGTACTCATGATGCAGTCACTTTATAATTTTATATGCACTTTGCTATACTAAATTCTTGCAGGTTCACGGGATTGAAAGAGTATCATAGCTTTTTATGTTCTAGTAATGAAAACACCTCTATTAATTGACTCATCAAGTTACGCACATACAAAAGATTGGATATCCTGCATAATATAAACCTTTCATTTGTGTCTGGATCTATTAAAATTACAAGTACATAAAAAAGACATAATAGCTAAGTTCTCAACGAGGTTTCCATGCTCACAAATAACAGAATGTGATACTCATACTACAATATGTTCTCCAGCGCAAGTCATACAATAAATATATACAAATAACGTAGAATTGTAAAAATGTGTTAGCTTTAACAAACCTCTAGCTGCATATAGCATGGCGAGTTCCTGAAACCTAATGTCATAGCAGATACCTATACCTATGCGTCCAACATCTGCACAAATAGCATCACCAATAAAACTGTGATGCAAGTAATAATATTACAAGTCAAGTTAACAGCATAAAAGGAATCTTTCATCTGTCATGCAGATCTAGTAGCAGAATGCGTCACAAACATATAAAAATGATCGTATGAGCATCCTAAGCTATCAACATGATGTCCAAACTAGTAGTCAAAATTTATAGGTGGCGTTACACGGAAACAAACACAGTGAACTGTGATACCTCGTGACGGTAGTAGTTTCACCAATCCTTTTTATAATCTTTTAACGACTCAAGCTCAATTCAAGGTGTGTCTATTAGACAATGGAGATCCAAACTCCGTTTTATTCCCATTGCCTATATCCTAGTTATTCTATAAGTAACACCACCTTATTAAGTATATCAGAAAATCATGATGCATACAGCGGAATATTCAGCATCCAATTACAAACAAACCTGTATCGACAACAGTTGGAGTCTCGCCAGCAGTAAGAGTCTTTGATTCCTCAAATGTGATCTTTCCAGGAATATTGATATCAAAAAGGTGTATCTGTCATGTAGTCATATCACAGTACTATTCATTAGTCTTCTTAAAATTTGCATTGAATATAAGGTACATTTAGAAACATTACCTTTCTGTGTTTAGCTTTCAGCTTTCCGTCAGTATCAAAAACGCAACAAGTATTGTACAGCTTGTCCCCACATCTTTCTGGAATAGACCCACCAACTATGGTAATCTTCAACGAACGAGCAACTTCAGACAACATTGCTGTTGAAGGAGACGAGTCCACACCAGCATCAATATCCTCAGCATATACAGGGAAGCTCTCATTTGCATATGGACTGTTCCATATTTCCTATAACATGAAATCACAAAATTATGAAACATATAGTAATTCTTATTTAACCGAGTCCAGAGTATGCAGTAACCGAATATTACAGGAAGAAGAACAAGCTTGGCACCCTTTTCAGCAGCCTCTTCAATTGCTAGTCGAGCATGAGCAATATTTCTCTCCTTGTCTGCTGTCACGGACAGCTGACATAATCCAATCTTGAACTGCAAAAGTGACATAATCCAAATAATTAACTTTAATGTTATGTATCTCTCACACTTTGGGGTCAAAACTACTGTCAACATGGTCAAACTTTACAATTTCAAAAAAAACATCGACTATTTGAAAAACATGCACGTCGGCATATGTTCTGAATCTATGCAATAATCGACACTAAATACATGACCATCAAACTTGTTAAATTTGAATTTGGAAACTTAGCACTTCATTTCTAAACAACAAACTCACTAGAAAAAAACTCAACTATCGACGCTTTATACGGCGGTGTTTGGGATTGCCTATTCTTTCCGTTTAAAAATAGTACTTCCGGAAACAATGTATGGATTTGTTTATTTATATAAAAGATGCAAGAATACTCGAAAACATGATTTTTTGTTATCAAATTCATTTATAATTTTTTAAAGTCAACGGGGTGTTTGTTTGAGCTTATATTACATAAGCTCATTTTTTCCAGCTTCTTTTAGGGGGTGTTTGTTTTAGCTTATTTGATGGGCTTTTGAGCTTATTGAAATTTTGATAAGCTCATAAGCTCATCATTAATATCTTATAAGCTCAAGTTGATGAGCGTATAAGCCATAGCTTATAAGCTCAGGTGGATAAGCTCATAAGTTATTAATAATGAGCTTACGAGCTTATTAAAATCTCAATAAGCTCAAAAGCCCATCAAATAAGCTAAAACAAACACCCCCTTATTAACTTATGAGAGCACATTCACCCGCACATATAATCTGTCTACATGCTATTTATAGAAAATATAAATGACACTAGCTTCATATAACCAACACAAAATATTTCTAAAAATAGAAACCTTGGAGATAGGAGGCAGAGGCAAATCAACAGCAGGTGGAACCCTAGCTTTCTCAGGGCTAAACGAAGACGCCATGATCGTACGGACACTGGTGTTCAGCTTGAACTGATTACGATTATTAGTTTGTTGTTGAACCGGAAAGTGACGGCGGAGGAGCGACGGAGATGCGACGGAAGTGGAGCGAGTGAGGACGGATGATCGGAGAGATGAAGATGATGATAAGAATGAGAGTGAGATGCTTCTCATTTCCTTTAGGTAGAACTAGTTGATTTTGACATTCATGTTAATTGATAACGGGTAAGTAGTTGTTATTGACTTTTGTTTGACTAATCTAAGGGCATGGTTTGGAAAGACTTCATTAACTCTTTTCATTCTCTTAGAGGTGCTTTTTTTTTTTTTTTTTTTTTTTTTTTTTAAGGTATATTTCATTAGAAACTCACCAACCCACGAAGCAGGGTACGAAACAATGAGAACAAAACTACATAATAACAAATTTACACCAATTGTCCCAAGACAAAGACGCCAACTTAGCTCTATTCTTAGCCCAAAGAAAACCTAACACCTTCACTTCACCGAAAATATCTTCCATTTTAACCTTCTTCTGGTTAAATTTGAGGGAATTCCTCGCCTTCCAAATGCTCCAGCACCCAATAATAATGATGCCATAGAAAATGTCTTTAGCTCTTCCCGACAAACCGACATAGTTATGCGCTTCCAAAAGGTCTTTTAACGAGAAAGCAAACAAGTTCTGAACTTTACACCACGAGGAAATATGTTGCCAAAGCACCGAAGCGATAATGCATCCTGTGAAAAGATGATCCACTGATTCTTCGGCATCTCCACAAAGAGGGCACGAAACGTCCATGATGAGTATGCAAATACTCATCATTTTTTATCTTTGGTATCACAAAACATCCAAAACACCGTCAAAGCATCAAATGATAAAAATATCACAAATAAGTGTTTTATGTGTTTCAAATGCAAAATACCAAAATCGTGAAAACGTATCAAGTTTGCATAATTGGCGGTTTAGTCCCCAAGTTTCAAAAGTTGTCAAAATTAGTCCACAGTAAATCAAAATAAAGCAAAATATCATTTAAGGTCCATAGGATTCAAAAGTTGTCAAACAAACCCTTCAAAGTTTAAAATTACAAAATGACAACTTTAGTCCCTTAAGTTTAAAATTGTCAAATATAGTCCTTGGTGAATTTAAAAAGTGAAAATAATCAAAAGTAAACCTTGTACTATTCATAAATGGCATAATTGGTCCTTGTGTTAATCTTGGAAATGTTACAATTTCAGCCCCTCAACTTTTCAGAAATTACAAAAATGGTCCTTGTGATAACTATTAAACCAAACGGACCCTCTTTTGTTATTAACACAAACACAAACTCAGCTGGCCCAAGTCACAAGCCCAACCCAATCCCTTGGACCTTGACCCTTGAGCCAGTCCAAAACCTCTTTGCCCTGCCAATATACCCATTTTGAACCCCCACTCTATTAATACCACCGGTCAACGCAAGTCAAATCCCATCGTCCCTGTTCCTCTCCCTCACCCACGCCTGCAACCCAAAACCAGGTGGTTTTTACCACCACCTCACCACCTTTCCACCTCACCTATCTACTCTCCAGCTCATCCCCCCTCCTCTTGTATACCCACTAAGCATTTAATGCTTCCCACGTACCATCAAACACTCTATCCTCACTCACAACCCCGGTTTTGTTGCCAACTCAACCCCAGCCCCATACCTACTATCTAAATTGCCCCCCTCCACCTCCACAACACACCAAGGTTCCTTAATTGCTCTAAAACTGCCCCTAGCCACGTGTTATCATTTTGGCGCCAAAAACAGTTTAAACGGTTAGGATGAATTCAGAGCAGCCAATGGCCAAGATTGCAAGTGGGATATGTTCAGAATCAAGTGGGAAGTCCAAAAAGTCTATAAAGAAAGCAGGAGAAGCAGAGGAGAATAAATCTAGTGTAATATTTAGCTAATGTATATCGAATTAGTTAATTTTCAAATTCCAGTGTATGTTTAAGCTTTCAAGTCTTGAAGTAAGTTATTTCAGTGTATAGTACAACTTTTTCAGTAATCAATTTCAAGTTTCAGTTTCATTTCAAGTTTATGCAATTTTCAAGTTCAAAATCTCATGTTAGCCTAATGTTGTTGATAGTTGTTGTTAAGGACTTATAAGCTCATATAAGCTCCTTATATAGCTTATGAAAGCTATTAGATACCATAAAACTCAGTTTATATAGCTTACGAGCTTATTAAAATCTCAATAAGCTCAAAAGCCCATCAAATAAGCTAAAACAAACACCCCCTAAGCTTCATATAACTAACACAAAATATTTCTAAAAATAGAAAACCTTGGAGATAGGAGGCGAGGCAAATCAACAGTAGTGGAACCCTAGCTTTCGGGGCTAAGCGAAGGCGCCATGATCGACGGACATCTTTGTTGACAGGCGATTACGATTATTAGTTTGTTGTTGAGCCGGAAAGTGGCGGAGGAGCAACGGAGATGCGACGGAAGTGGAGCGAGTGAGGACGGATGATCGGAGAGATGAAGATGATGATAAGAATGAGAGTGAGATGCTTCTCATTTCTTTTAGGTAGAACTAGTTGATTTTGACATTGATGTTTGTTGATTGTCGACATGTTTGGGGTAAATAGTTGTTATTGACTTTTTGTTTGACTAATCTAAGAATGAAGAGTCCATCAGCTCATTGTTACACATACTCAAATCCTTCAAAATCGTATAGTGTGTGAAAAACTAATGAAGTTGACTCATATATATATTGATAAAATATGATAGCAAGTAAAATGTAATTAAGGATAAAAACGATCAAACCACAACACTAAGATTTATAATGGTTTGATTTACAAAGACTTTTTTTTTTGTTGCCCTACTTCATTTCTCGAGTATTCAACTCGAGAGTATCCTTTCACTAGCCAACAAGCTCATTTAATCGGCGTAGAAAACCTTACACTTCGCTTACACAATATTTCCGACACAAAGCTAGATGTCGAGTTCTTTACAAATCACACTATGTAACCAACCACTACAGAGGTTTTATGATAGTTTGGTACAAATAATGATGTATAAACAACTACACTACGCACTATGATGTACGACCACAGACTTGCAACAATTTCTTGATGCTTGTAAATCTTAAATGATGATGATGATGATCTTCTTGTTATAAAGAAGGTTAGTGTATAAACACACAAATGAAGTGTTAGATACAAATGAAATGTTAGATGATAATGATGAATGTAAACTCATAATGAGAGAATGTACAAGATGTGTAATTGTGAGTGACGATCAATACATGAGAATTTACCTTCTACTTATATCCAATTGTCACAAAGGCACGCAGATAGTACGGACCCAATTAAAGGGTCCGCCTTTAAAAAAAAAGGGTACGTCGACCTAACACAATATCTCACAAAATCTTTTGAAATCTTTCCAAAATCTAACTCATATCTTTCCATAATCTTTAATCAAATCTAACTATAATATAGCGTCAGATAATATTAGATATGATGATGCATTCTTTGATGATATAAACACATTTTTTATTTAAACATATTTATGACTGATTATGTACATATGTAACTAGTTAATTTTACAAATGTAACTAGTTTGAAAATGTTTAACATGTTTAACTAGATATTATACCAGTAAAAATGATTTGTTTACTTATGTACATACAAAGCTAATTTGTTATACCATAGACATTTTTAGAAACTTGTGTTATTATGAAAAGATACTTTGTATAAACAAAGTAGTAGCGTAGTGATGTGAGAGTATAGTTGAAGCGTATATAAAAGTCTTGACAATTTTATACTTTGCGTAAATAGAGTTTTATATTGTCGTCAATAAAACTTAGCAAATATCGTATAATATAATAACGTTTATAAGCGATAACAATCTTCCCTTTTTTTGTTGATGACAAAACAAAGAGTTTATTTTTAAGCATAGATATAAAAATGTGCAAGTTTTAAAAATATGATTTTAAACTTTCTTTTATAAACTTATTTTGATCTTCATTCTTAAGTAAAGAGAAATATATAAGTTTTAATGTGCTAGTTTAAAGTCTCTTTTCTCCTTTTTTGTCGAAACAAAAAGAGATACGAAGCGGAATGCATAATGAGCCCGAGCAAATTTGCTCCCCCTTCGCCAATACTCCCCCTTGTTGGGGTGCCAAGTATTTTTCGATATAGATTTTGAAAGCTACAAAACAAGGGTTAGATATACAAATATTCAAGGTCAAACATAAGACCAAACATAAGAATTACATATTATATCAATCCACAATAAAACGTACATATGCAATCAATCCACAAGAAGCAAACTAAAGATAATGAGGCACGATCCAAAATAATAATCAAATATCATATATTATGTAAAATTACATTATGAAAATTTCATAATGTGAGGACAATAATTATGATTTTGATGATGAAAACAACAAATGCAAAAAGTGAAAAATAATTTAGAAATAAGAAGAGCCTATAACTTAAACATAAAGAAAGTCCTAAGAGAATGGACTTTAACAACCTTCATCAAATGGAATCTTATTTTTGTGGAGGATGGGAAATGGCTTGAAGTCGTTCAAGAATATGATAAATGATGAACCTCATTTCATCTTAAAGTTCATGGACCATGATTCGGGTCCTTTCACTTATTCTACATGTCCTTTCACAATGTGGACAACAATTGGAAGCATGGTGTGATGTTGGTGGAAGTGCAAAGGTTGTTGGTGGATTTTGTTATTCAAAATTGGTGGTAACGTTCGATGGTTGTTGAAGACGCAATGCATCTTGGATTTGAGAGTTCACCATATTAGTGAACGCATAGAGCCCACTCAATTCTTGATTGAATTCTCTTCGTTCTTGACTTAGTTGTCTTCTTTCTAGAGTGTTGGGTGGTGGAAGTTCAATCCACATTGCGTCATCAATTTCCCTATAGATAAGGAGAGAGGGTTGAGGTTGATCAATAAGCACTTGGTTCGGCACAAATGACGAACGTGGTGGTTCGTGAGCAATGCACTCAATTGATGCAAAGGATGGCATTGGTGGTGGATTGTTGGATTTAGGTGGTAGGTCGTCTAAGGAGTCCATCCAAGGGTGTGGTGATGTAGGTGGAGTGGTGAAAAGTTCTAGAGGTTCAAGGTTGGTTATTCCTGGTGAAGGTGATCCAGGTGGTTGAGACGGAGCAGGAGGTGGAGTTGTTACAACTCGAGTCCTAGTGGAAGGTGGGGTTGTTGCTACAGGAGTTTGGGTTGTAGTAGTACTTAAGTTGATGACAGTGGTATCGTGTATTGGTGATGATATGTTGAATGGTGATGAGTGTTGTGGAAAACTATAAGGGGGGTTGAATAGTTTTACCGATTAAAACTTTGTTTTAAACTATTTAGATCGACTTATGTCAATCTATTAAATGTGTATGTTGGATGTTGATAGATAAGTATGCAAATATGTAATGTAAAGGTAAAGAGTAAGAAGCACAAAACCACAACGCGAGTATTTATAGTGGTTCGGCTACAAGGAAACCTTCCTTGCCCTACTCCACTCCCCGAGTCACCTACTCGAGAGTTCGTAATCACTACACAACACAAACTCCTTGTGGCGGAGAAGCTTTCACAACGTCGCCTACTCTTTATCCGGTACAAGGCTAGACACCGAGTTCTTCCACAAGGTAGAACCAAACCTATCACAACGTTGCCTACACTTTATCCGGTACAAGGCTAGATACCGAGTTCCATTACAAAAGAGGAACTACTACCCAACACTACACAACACCTATCCCAAAGGAGATCCACTCCTTATTACAACATCAACAAGGATATCAATATTAAAGTACACATTGCAAAAGCCCGTGCATTAAACTAGTTATGTAACTTATAAAGCATAAGCACAAAACACATAAGCTTAATAAATAATACTATTATATAATAAAAAAATATAAAAAAAAAATATAAACCTTGGAGATAGGAGGCAGAGGCAAATCAACAGCAGGTGGAACCCTAGCTTTCTCAGGACTAAACGAAGACGCCATGATCGTACGGACACTGCTGTTCAGTTTGAACTGATTACGAGGATTAGTTTGTTGTTGAACCGGAAAGTGACGGTGGAGGAGCGACGGAGATGAGACAGAAGTGGAGCGAGTGAGGACGGATGATCGGAGAGATGAAGATGATGATAAGAATGAGAGTGAGATGCTTCTCATTTCTTTTAGGTAGAACTAGTTGATTTTGACATTCATGTTAGTTGATTGTCGACATGTTTGGGGTAAATAGTTGTTATTGACTTTTTGTTCGACTATGAAGAGTCCATGAGCTCATTGTTACACACATACTCAAATCCTTTAAAATCATATTAGGGATGAGCAAAACGGATCACGGACCGGGTCGAATTGAAAAACCGGCCCGAACCGACCGACCGGATCGGACCGAACTTATTTTGGTTCGGTCATCGGTCCACACTTTACCTCATGTTCGGTCTTTGGTCTAGTCCGGTCTGATCTTACATACAACCGACCATTTTGCCGGACCAATCACATCCTGTCCGGTCCTCGATCCGTGGTTTTGAACTAAATGGGTCTTGGTATGGTCCGGGTTTTTTCGGTCCGGTCCGGTTTTGACCCGATGCTCACCAAGAAATCATATAGTCAAAAATGATTAAAATATGGAATTTGGCGGTCGTGCTTTGTGACGAAATCAGATTATGTTTAAATTATTTTCTCCATATGACGCATTGCGGCGAAGCCAATTTGTAATAACAACTAATCATATGCTTATTTGGCTATAATAATATTAGTTTTTGTATTCCTATATTTTATTTGCATTATATGTCTGGGAGTTTTCTTGAACATTAACTTTTGTTTATTTTATGATAGTTTGCAAACTATAATATATGTATTGATAGTCTGATTTAGATATTTGGATATCAATAAACTTTTAATACATCATTAAATGCATTCTCTTAAAGAATTTAAAACTTTTTGGGAACCGCCGAAGGTGCTCGATATAATATTATGGCATTACGCGGTGAAGCTTAAGATTATATCGAGCACTCCAACGCTTCATGAGAATTTTTAGATTCGAGTAATATTCTCAGTTACAATAGTTCACAGTTAAATGTAGTTTGTTTGTAGGAAGTGCACCAAATGTAAACAAAGTATTATCATCGTTGTCGTGAGTTGTTTGAGCGAGCGAGATCTTGAAAATCCCTGCTCGTTTCTGAGAAGTGTACCTCTGCTAGAGCAGTTGGCTATTAGATGTTTCAAGAGCTCGACATCAGATGGATCAAATTTGACTATGATGGGGAACTTAGGTCATTCGTCTGATGCCTTTATATAGAAACATCGAGAAGAATTAGACTTTTGCCAGTAAAATGAATGTGAGCTCAAAACAACAAAAACATGTAGTGCTACACCATGCCTAAAAAATAATAATAATAAAAAAAAAAAAAAAAAAAAAAAAAAAGTTCATGTATTGAATCAAAAATACATGTATGATCTCATACCTTGATTTGAGAAGAAAGTGTAGTTTGAAGACGATGGTGCATTAGCATATGTACAAACGACTTGATTTTTGTGTGTTTGAGTATCATAACCCTAAAATTTTAAGTTCATTGTACATTAGGGTTAGTGGTGTTTCAGGGAACAAGATCTAGTAGAACAGTTTAGACCGGAGGTATGTTATGTTTGAAACAAAAAGACTTTTCTTGGATACGAAACCCCAAAGAGTTTACCAACTAAGTGGGGTTTTTTCGTGTTGTGTTTATGAAAGCCAACAATACTAAGAACGCAAAAGTTAATATCTTACAATGGAGTTATCGATTCAAGAGATTTTACGAAACGTGACAAAAAGAATGAAATTACGCAGGGAATTGGTAGAGTGGGTCAGAAAACAAACGTAAGCCATTTCGAGATCTTCTCCCTTTTCAGAGCAGAACCACTTTGCACGTGATCATGTCGTAATTGGGTTGCACGAACCAAAAGATGTGTTATCTGAGACATCGTTCATTTTCTATTTAGAATACGCATGATATGTAAAATGGACATACTAACATTGGGGTAACGAGGATGGAGGAAATCGATGTACAGGTTTTCTAGGAAGCGTGGAAGGAGAATTTTTGTCACGAAGAAGCTCAGATGACAGTTTCCTTGTCATATAACATCTCCTCGCAAGCATCATAGAGAACATCTAAATTGATTTCTTTCACTCTCCTTACTCCAACATTAGAATGTCCATTGGGCGTATCATGGAAAACCTAAATAAAAAGATGAACAATGGCACATTAATTGAGATAAGATATTTACGTTTGGGCTTAGATATTGTTTTGGTTACAAACAAGGTTGCATTTTATGACCCCCAGTTTTTGTTATGCCAAAATTAAAACGCAACGGGTGACATGATCATCATAGCTAAGCAAATATTATCCAAATTAGATCCACGAAAACAACTTATGAAGTATATGGAAAATTGTATCACATTTAACTAATGGTTGATATTCTATATAGTATTTGTGGTAGCATTAAGGTGAAACTATCAATAAGTTAACATCAAACATTTGAGCAAAAGATCAATGTAAAAAGCCTTTTATGCTTTAATATCAACCATAGCGATATTTCACATTTAAAATGCAAGCAAATATAAGTTTTCCACAAAAACAATAAATAGCATACCTCAACAAACTCGTTTAGTCAGAGAAACCAATCTTCCATGGTGAATATCAGGCAAGTCAGCAGCCCATAACGACATATCCCTTCTAACAAAACGACACTTTCTCCCCCAAAACAACATAGTATGCATGCTAATATTGTTAACTTTATATCATTGGTTCTATTGCGTCACTCTTTGGGTTGTGACATCGTCGCTTGATGCCTCTGACGTCGTCAAGATGCTCGTCTCCACACATAGCCACCACAAATGCATTTAATTTTGCACTTTTTGGGCACTTTTGGTTATCATGTCATGGTTTTTGGTCACGAAGCTGAAATTTGTCGTTTTTCTTTGTTCTTCATCCAATCAAGCTTAAAACTTGTACATATCTAGTGTTTACTCTCTCAAGTACCTAAAACTAAAAAAGAAGCATTTTACGGCAATAAGTATTCAAAGTGTACGTAATTAGAGGCTAAAGGACCTTTAAAAACAATACAAAAATACACCTCATCACTGATGAACATTATTTCTTGCTTATGTTCACCCTTCCCAGGGTGAATGAAATCTTCCACTTGGAATGACCAAAGGTGGTTGATGTTTGTTTCAGAAGCTAGAGGTTGTAGGTTTGTACACGAGCCATGCTGGTTTGAAACCTATTAGAAAGAGGGGAAAATATGCTTTTTCAAGTGAGAAAATGAATGAAAATAGGTGAAAGTTTTTGGGTATTTTGTATTATGTCCCCACAGATGGTGTCATGTTTACGTATGAGATGTAAAACGAGATTAAGGTGGTGTTTGTTTTTTTTTAAAAAAAGGCGCTTAACAGCCTCTGAATCTGAATCGTTCAGACCGTTTGTTTTTTTTTTCCCGTTCAGACGCATTCAGAGGCAATAAGATCTTAATGGTCTATGTTAATACAAATATCGTCATTAAACGTTATTTATATTTTATGATCTTTACCTAAGTTTTGTTAACGACAAAAGTAAATTTAATTTTTATAAAGCTTAAAGCTTGTCAAGTTTAATAGATATTAAAACAAGCTTTTATAAATAATATCTTCATCACTCAAGCATTTACATTTTGATTAATCATATTATTGATATGACTCTAAACCATAATGTATGTGAACATTTTTAGATCAAGCATGTTTTAGTTTCTTAAAACAAAACATTACATATGTATTTACATTTTAACATATTTCTAAAAATAGAAAACAACACATGACATCATGTAGTGCATCATTGAAATCTTAGAAGATTTCACTAGATATTTTGTGTAGATTTAGACTTGACATATCTTACACAATCTTGGATAGATATGGTTGACTTTGGTAAGATTTTGGTGATCTTGCTGTCAGACCTCGGCGGCACCAAAATTTTGCACGGGCGGAACCCTTTTGAGGGATCTGTGGTCCATGGTGCCTGCTGGTCATTTTGTCTATAAATAGCAAAGCCAAACCAAGTTGTTTCTCATCCCTTTCTAGCATATTCACATACCTTCTCTCTAAAATTTCTAACTCAGTTTCTTATCATTATAGTGATCCTCTTTTGTAGCAAAGAAGATCAAGGCATATTCAAGCTTTAACAAATAGTTGGAAGTCTTGTTTGTTTGTTGTTGTATGATCTAGTGTTGATTCATACATCATTGTTATACCAAACCATCATAATCTTGTGAGTGTGAGTGGTTAGTATTTTAGTCCTTAAAATACATTGTGTGTGGGAGTGGTTATACCCTTGAAAAGAACTCGACATCTAGCTTAGTGTCGGAAATAGTGTGTAAGCGAAGTGTAAAGGTTTCTCCGCCGGTGAAAGGAGCTTGTTGACTAGTGAAGTTAAACTCTCGAGTGTGAGACTCAGGGAGTGGAGTAGGGAAGGAAAAAGAGTCCTTGTAGACCGAACCACTATAAACAACTTGTCGTTTTTTGATTGTTTATTTCCTTATTTACTATATATATATATATATATATATATATTGCTTGCATATTGATTATTATTCACTAACATATCTAAGATCAATATCAATTGATCTTTTCATAAGTTTCAAAATAAAGTTTTTAATCGGTAAACTATTCAACCCCCTTATAGTTTTCCACAATTGGTATCAGAGCCTCGTTGCTCAAGAATTTCTAAAATATAATGTATTTTATAAATTTGAAACTATCCATGGTTTTCGAAAACTTTAAAGAAGGGAAATCTATGCAAAGACCACCACTCTTTGAAACCAATGGATTTATCTATTGGAAAAATCGTTTTGAAACATATGTAAAATCAAAAGATATAGATATTTGGTTTGTTATAATTAAAGGAGACTTTAGTTCTACAACAAAAGATATTTTTGTTGATGATCAAAAGAAATTAATAGCGAAAAATAATGAAGCTAAAATGATGCTTTATAATGCTTTGCCTAGAAAAGAATATGAAAGAATTTTTATGTTTGAAACCGCCAAAGATATTTGGGAATCTTTAATTGTTACACATCAAGGAAATTCACAAGTCAAGGATAACAAAATTGATCTTCTTTTTCAACAATATGAACAATTTGTTATCCCTGAAGATGAAACCATTGATTATGGTTTTGCTCGCTTTAATACTATTATTACATCTCTTAAAGCACTTGATGAATCTTTTCGTAGTAAGAACTTTGTCAGGAAATTTCTTAGAGCACTCCATCCGAAGTGGAGAGCTAAAGTGACGGCTATTGAGGAATCAAAAGATCTCTCAAAAATGTCACTAGACGAGCTAATCGAAAACCTCAAAGTACACAAAATGGTGATAGAGAAAGATTCGGAAATCATCAAAGGAAAAAGAGAGAAAGTCAAATCCGTTGCTCTAAAGGCAAAAACGGAATCAAGTGATGATGATGAATCTTGCTCTGGTAGTGAAGATAAGGAGTATGCTATGGCCGTTAGAGATTTCAAAAAGTTCTTTAGAAGAATAAGAAAGTTCGTAAGGCAACCCCGATAAGAAAAGAAGCCATTCCGAAAAGACCGAGATGACAAAAAGGGAAAAGGTAAAAGAAAATGTTTTAGATGCGGTGATGCAAGTCATCTAATAGGATATTGCCCCAAGCCACCTAAAATCAAAACTCAACGAGCTTTTGTAAGTGGTGCTTGGAGTGATAGTGAGGATGATAAAGAATCAAGCAAGGATGAGATCGCTCTAATGGCACATGAATCAAACGAGGTACATTCCGACTCATCTTATTCTTCTATTGATGATGACACTTTGCAAAAACAATATAATCAATTGTGTGAGCTTAGTTTAAAAATCATAACTAAAAATAAGTTTTTAAAGACTAAAAAGGAATTTTTAGAAAATGAAGTCTATTAGTTAAAAGAAAAGGCAAAACGATTAGAAAAGGGAAAAGCAAATGACGATGGTTGCAAATCATGTCAAGAGCTTAGTCTTGAAATAGAAAAACTAAAGCTCACACAAGAAGTTCTAATCGAACATAACTCTAAATTTAAAAGGTTTAACAAAAATATTGCTTGTGCCGATGAAATAGTTAGAATTCAAAAACACCAGAAACATGAATGGACTAGGATTTAATGAAGTATTAATTCAAAGAGTCAAACCAAAACGGTCGAAAAGACAAACAAAATGTCAAAATCATTGCGATAAAGACGGACGAGACGGACCCAAAATAGGGTTCCGTCCGTTATACGATTTAGTCTTTGTGGGACTATGCAGACGAGTAATGTTTGCAATATGAACTGTAGTGAATTTGTCAAAGTAACAAAGAAAACCAAGGATAATGTTAAACTAAAACCTGCTGTCACATCAGGAGTAGGACTTGCTAGAAATGAATTTAGATCTAAAACTATTCAACAATGATCTAAAACACCTATTGCCCCTTTCCTAAGAGCAACCACAACATACAACCCAACTATCAACATATCGGTTGGAATCAAAACTTCCCTAGACCATATCAAACTCCAGATTACATGCCATGGAACCCTTACCCATCATTTCCATATATGAACCAAGTAAATGGTATGTTTAACCCAAACGGACCCATGAGATATTGGGGACCAAACACTTGAATTATTTGTGTCTTAGGTATGCTTGAAAGTTGGATTAGAACCTGATGAATGGATAAAAGATAGTGGATGCTCACGCCACATGACGGGCAACAAAAACCTCTTCTCTACATACCAAGAGTATGACGGAGGTAATGTCACTTTTGGTAGCAATCTCAAAAGCAAAATCATTGGCAAAGGTACGATCGCTCATAACTCCCTAACTATTGAAAATATTGCTCATGTCGATAGGTTAGGATTTAACCTACTTAGTATTAGCCAATTATGTGATAAAAAGTATAAAGTATTATTTGAAGAAAATGGTAGTAAAATACTAAAAGATGGTATCACCATAGCTAAAGGAGTTAGGAAAAATAACATATACGTCATGAAAATAGATAAAACATCTAATGACAAACTTTGTCTAACAACCTTAGATGATAACTCAACTCTTTGGCATAGACGCTTAGGTCACGCTAATATGAGACTTATCTAAAACATATCTTCAAAAGAGCTAGTTAGAAATTTACCAAAACTTAAATATGACCAACATTTTGCGACGCTTTCAAAATTGATAAACAAACTCATAGTAGGCATAAGGCTAAAAACATGGTGTCCACATCTAAGTGTCTAGAACTTTTGCATATGGACTTGTTTGGTCCATCCGCTATAAGAAGCTATGGAGGCAACTTATACACTTTGGTCATAGTAGATGATTACTCAATATTTACTTGGACATTATTTTTGAAAATTAAAATGAAGCTTTTGATAAATTTGAAATTCTTAGCGAGAAAATTCAAAATCAACTAGGTGTTAACATTGTGTCGATCCGAACGGATCATGGTCGTGAATTTGACAATGAAACACAATTTGGAAACTTTTGTGATACAAATGGTATAACACATAACTTCTCGGCTCCTCGAACACCTCAATCTAATGGAGTTGTAGAACGTAAAAATAGAACCATTCAAGAAATGAGTAGAACAATGCTTAATGAACAAAACATTCCTCAAACGTTTTGGTGTAACGCCGTTGACACTTCTACATATATTTTAAATAGAGTCTTAATACGTCATTTCCTAAAAAAAACACCATATGAATTATATAAAGGCAAAAAGCCAACTTTAGGATATATTAGAGTGTTTGGATGTAAATGTTTCATTCTTAATACTAAAGACTATCTCACCAAGTTTGACCCAAAGTCTTATGAAGGTGTATTTCTTGGTTACTCACAAACTAGTAAAGCTTACATTGTCTTAAACAAAGAAACAATGAGGGTCGAGGAATCGTAGAACATAACATTCGACGAAAGTCCACCTCCTTCTAAGACATCACCTTTGGCAGATGATGACTTAGTTGAAAGTCAACTTGTAGAAAGTCAAGAAATAATTGAAATGACAAGGAAGATGAACCATTAAATAATGAAATTATAAACATCAAAGAATCCAAAAGTCATTATTTAGAAAAGGTCATAGGACAACTAAATCAAAGAACGTTAAGATCACAAGCCCAAAATCAAAGTAATCACTTTTGCTTTGTATCAACCATTGAACCGAAAAACATAAACGAAGCAATAAAAGATGAATCTTGGGTAATTGCTATGCAAGAAGAGTTAAACCAATTTGTTAGAAATGATGTTTGGAAGTTAGTTCCAAAACCTAAATATCAAACTATAATTGGAACGAAATGGGTTTTTCGAAATAAAATGGACGAAAATGGTGTAGTATCTAGAAACAAAGCTAGGCTTGTCACACAAGGTTATAATCAACAAGAGGGGATTGATTATGATGAAACTTATGCACCGGTAGCTAGGCTCGAGTCTATTAGAATCTTACTTGCATATGCATGTGCTTATGACTTTAAATTATTTCAAATGGATGTTAAGAGTGCTTTTCTTAATGCGTTTATTAATGAAGAAGTATATGTTGCTCAACCTCCCAGTTTTACCGACTTTGAGAAACCACACCATGTGTTCAAACTCAAGAAGGCATTATACGGACTTAAGAAAGCACCAAAAGCTTGGTACGATCGACTTAAGACTTTTCTAGTTGAAATCAAATATACCATGGGATTAGTAGATAATAATCTTTTTACCAAGAAAAAGGAATCACACATTATCATAGTTCAAATATACGTTGATGACATCATATTTGGATCAACTTGTCAAGAGCTATGTGATGATTTTTCTAAAATCATGCACGATGAGTTTGAGATGAGTATGATGGGGTGAGTTAAAATTCTTTCTAGAACTTAAAATTAAACAACTAGAAGATGGCATATTCTTTAACCAATCTAAATACATAAAAGATATGCTTAAAAAATTTGGTCTTGAAGACTCAAAACCAACTAAGACACCCATGTCTTCGGACAATAAACTCACCAAGGATGAGGAAGGTGAATCGGTAGATAACACTAAATATAGAGGAATGATCGGTAGCCTACTCTATCTCACAGCTAGTAGACCCGAAATTATGTTTAGTGTTTCTCTATGTGCTCGCTTTCAAGAAAATCCCAAGGCATCACACTTAGAAGCCTTAAAAAGGATTTTAGATACATTAAGGGAACGACATGTTTAGGATTATGGTATCCCAAAGGAACGGGTGTAGAAACTATAGTATATGCCGACTTGGACCATGCCGGTGACTATGTCGATAGAAAAAGTACTAGTGGTATTTATACTTTTGTTGGACATTGTCTCACCTCATGGTTTGCAAAGAAGCAAACGGCTCTAGCTATCTCAACCATCGGAAGCGAATCGTCTCGGTAGGAAAAGCATGTCAACAAGCTCTTTGGATGAAGCAAGCTCTCATGGATTACGGAATTCATCACAACGATATCACTATACTTTGCGACAACAAAGGAGCTATTGATGTAACACCCCAACCCGACAAGGGTAAAGATATCACAATACGGTATCATATCAGAACTTTAAATACCATACAAAACGGAAACCTTTACAAAACTTACAAAAGAAAACATAAATAACTTAATAATCAAAATAAATCTAAGATCCCTATATTCAAATCCTGCTCTCAGTTCTACTCTCAACCCAGATCAACCATCCCATAAGCTCATCTTGAATGCCTAATACCTGCCGCAGGAAAAGAAAATGCGGCTGAGCTTACAAAGGCCAGTGAACAGATATAACAAAACGAAAACTAAACAAAACAGAAATGCGAAATGAAACAAAGATACGAATAACGAAGTCACAGCGGAATGAGGATAATGAATCATCGAGGATTCATGGAAACACGTATAATACGTAAATCCGGAAGAACAAACAACAAATAAGAACAAACACATAGCATATTGATAACACAAATCAAGCACATCATAATCAATGAGACAATTAATGAATCAGCAATTTAAGTACATATAAGTCAAACGAAATACCGAAAGCTAGCGAAACAACTACTAGAAGTAAACATGTCCTTTACACAAGTCAATTAATCTACATTTAACACACTTATCCAATATCATCGCAATGAACAATAGCGATCAAACGTGCAAATACACATACAAATAGAAAACACATGAGGAAAACTATAACTAAATAAGCAAAAGACATAGCATAGCAATTAGCAAGTTATCAAGTCGATATCATAAGTTAAACCATTACCCGGATCAAACTTTAGTATAAGCAGAGTTTAAACATGGCAGATCAAACATAAGCAGATACGAACACCAACGGATAATCAAAGTTCACGAATTATCTGAACAATTATACATAATGAACTTACAGATCAATCAATTATACACTAGCATAATCATCATACAGATCAACAAGGTCACATAATGGTAAACTAACATATAATCAGATGACAACATGCGAATCACATTTAAGCATATTAATCATGTCCTAGCATGGCAAACGGTAGTCACATAAACATGTCAAAGCATAAACACATTCAATAACATATAATAATTCATTATGTAAATGGAAACATTGACAAATACGGAATCATAAACTGAATATCTAACACAGAAATAACAGATACAAACTTAGTTATCTACCACGAGCCCAGAACATATCATATCAGGAGTAACTTTCTTATTCGGAGGGTGACCTCGAATACCTTATATAATGAGAGGAGACCTCAATAACCAATGGAGTAGCTAGCTCCCGAATTTGTGAAGACGCGATTGCACACGACATCATTCACCGGACAAATCATATCGATAACAGATCGATCTAGGATGCATCCATACGCCCCAACAGACATGATAGTGGCCATACTATCAATAAGCAGATAACAAAAGGGACGTGGCGTAACATCACTCTCGCCTAGAGTCATGTCGAGGTGCATCAACGACACGGACATGGAACCCCATGACTAGTGAAATATTTGGCTCGGGTAATCAAACTAACTTAGGTCAAACAGATTGTCATAAATGACACAGATCATAATTCATCATAAGGTCAACATATATATATATATATATATATCGAGGTTTCATATCATAAAGTCCAAATCAGATATTTCATGGTTCACTAAATGATGTTTCAGATAAACAACGGATCAAACAAATCGAAAGGGTTCATATCAAATGTTCGTAAGTCAAAGATTCATATCACGGTCATATATCATACATTCATAATCGAAGTTCATAATCAAATGTTCATAATCCAAGTTCATAATCTTAAGTTCAAATCGAGACAAAGAAGATTCAACATACAGAGGTTCACCAAATGAGATTCACATAAACAAAAGGGAATCATAGCAATGGCATAGGAAATCCTAATAAGCATAAGAGATATGACAAAGGAAGGAGATCATGAGAAAACCTTTACTAAAAAGGTCAGAATATCTGTACCTTAAAGCCGATGAAAGGAAAGCAAACGAATGAATGAACACAAAGATATAACGTCGCGTCTCCTTCAACGAATCTACACGGATTATGATTTATTTAATACTTATTAGCATCATTAAAGTTATAACGGATTAATCTCATTAATATTCTTGGAGTTATCAAGATATTCTCATTTTTAGTGACGGACGGAATTCCAACATTTTAGAATCTTAACCATTAATTAGCCAAACTTATGGATTACAAATGATAAATGGTAAACTTAAGGGTTTAATATGACAAACATCTTATTGAGGGCTTATATGATCGCTGCTCAAAGTATAGGGTTTACAAATGTCAAGAACGGATTTTAGGACTCTCTTTCAAAACAGTTTACACAAACTTCTATACCTTACATGATTGACCAAGACTCACACTTAACATTGTTCGAACACAAACTTAATGAAACCATGCATACAATACTTTTAATTCATGACACTTAGTTTCTTACATAAAATCATAACTTACGCATGTTTACAACACACTTAATACTAGTTCGTTATACGCTTGATCAACAGTTATTAATGACCCCAAATATTACTATTCTCACATGAAATAACAGATTAACACACCCCGCCTTTTAACCCTAATCGACTCATAATTATGACCAGACTTTAGCGATTTTTATAAAATACTTACTTAGCTCAAATGAAATCAAACAAAATCCCAGGGGTTCCCATATGAGTTAAAAGACTCTCCAAGAATTGGTGGGTTCTATTTCCATGCTAAATGGCCTACGGAAAATCATAAGTCCAGACCGGTCCAGAACTCACCCAGATTTACACACACCAAAAGTATGGCCCCATCAAACACACTCACCCTACTCAACACATCAAACCAAAAGCTACAGGTGTCACACCATATATAAATATCATATCCACCAAAGGAAAAGTTCCAGAACCTCATAGATTAAATACTAAAAATCATTTACTACATCATAAATTTCAACTCAGAATTGATTCAAACACCCTAACTCCAAAAATATAAAAATCATACTTCCACGTTTGCAAATGATACAAGGCCTATTTTTCCAGAAATATATTTCAAAGTACTACAATTTAGGCTCAAGAATCACTCAAAAACATGCAAGTATCATTAGATAACACCTAGATGAATCCAACCTAATTTCAGACTCGTTTTCTCAGCTTTGACACTTGATCTTGTAAAATTCAAAAATACGACTTAGACAACTCCAAATTCGACCAAACCACTTGGAAAACTTAACTAAGACATAAAATAAACTTTTCCAACAAAAACCCAGATTATTGCACTCGTAAAATTCGATCTATGACACACACAAGTTCGTCATATGATGCTGTCCAGTTTTAGGGTTTATTAAAACCAATATAAGCACATGTTTAACCTACCCAAACGCACCCATGACCCATGTAAGCCACACAACCTGATTTAATATCATCATATCAAGATTACCATTCCATATTTTCAATCTTACAAAAATTATATACACCCTCTAAACAAACCATGCGACTTGATAATAAACCAAACGAATCCTAGATCAATATTGCGATTACCATACCTTTGTATCGACACCACATGATCAAAACCTCCTTGGAAACTCCCTTCTTGGTGTGATTTTCGAATGGCATAGGGAAGAATGAAGTTGCCGTCACTTTTGGGTGGGAGGGAAAACTAGGGTTTGTTGTGTGTGCAAAAACATATGGAGCGTAAAAAATACACCGGTCCTCTTTTTTTTTCCTTTCTTTCCTTTTGGACGAGACAAGGGGGGGATTGGGCTAAAACTCAAGCTTGGTTGGGCCTTTATTAAGTTGTAGTATTATGTCTTGTAATTTATGAGATTTTCGGCCCGTTACAATATATATAAACGTGTGGTTTAAATCTTTAGACGCAAACGTAAATTGATCTCGTATATTACGTTGGTTAATCATTTACAAGTTAGATTGGAATTTTATTTAATGAGCATTGACATATTCTACGTATTTTAAAAGTTTTAATTTAAAGGGGCAAAATAGTCTTTTCACGCGTTTTAGATTTTTAGGGTTTTACAATTGATCTCAGCAAAAATCCCGTCCAACATGCTCATATGAAGCATATTGAAATCCGCCATCACTTTCTTCGCAACAATGTTCAAAAAGGAAACATCTCAATTGAGAAAGTATCCTCCGAAGACAACATTGCCGACGTCCTAACTAAGCCTCTCAAACGAGAACCATTTAATCTCCTTAGACTTTGTTTAGGGCTAATGGAACCAAACATGTAGTTAAAACATAGTCTAAACCTTAGAACAAACAAAAGAAAACAAATTAGTTTAAGTCTGCTACTGTTCCCACGACACCAAACGACAACAAGGACGGAACCAATTTTTTGGTGCCGTCTAGTCCGTGGTGACAACAGTAGAAAAAATACCACTTACAAAACATCTTCTTCCTCACAACCCACTTTACCAAAACGTTTCAACAACACACCTAACTCATTGTTGACACTCTCACCCATTAATCACTGAAGATAACATCATTGTAAGTATCCTAACTACATTACTTCTCTTAATCCTGAGTCTAGAATTATAATTTGTGCACAAAATCATTACATGGGGATTATGTATATTCTTGTACAAAACATGAATTCAATTAGAAAATTGCATAACTAATCATTGAAATTAGGTACTACATTGTCACATTGCATAAACCAATCATGTTTTCCACTAATTAAAAGATAATGACTATAAGACCTTATTCTAATTAAACAAACACCCCATGTCAAAAATTTGAAAAGCTTCTCACTTGTAGGAAAACAATTTTTCATTGTTAATACAAATAGAAACGTAAATTTTCATCACTTGCATAATGCTCTTGAATACTAAAGGTAATGCATAACTAATATGCATTCCCGGGTATATTCAAATGAAACCACATTGAATTAGGAGCGTTTGGGTTATCTCATGCCTTTTGCCAAACACCCCCACTAAAAACCATTTTATGCGTAAAATGAGTCGAGATAACCGCAACTCCAAATCGTTTTCATATAGGCACACACTAGAACCAAAACGCTAAATTTGTTTTTATTTTTAACATGTAAATTCTTGCTCTCAGGAACAACCATGGTAGCCGTAACATTCTATGATCACAAGGATACTATTAGCTACATCCCTAAACACCACAAAACCAAGGGTCTCACCAAGGAACAAGTCGAAATCTTTAAGAGTCTAGAGCAAAGGTACTTTCATGAGGGTAGGACCATTCATTCCTCCTTTGTCGACGGAACTAATCTCCGTCAAGAGCTTGCCACTTTCAAATTTGATTGTCTCCTAGACATCGATGAACCCAGTTGTCCTAGGTTTGTTTTAGAATTCTATGCTAGTGTTGTCTCTTTCACTGATGAGGACAATAAAATGGCTCTTAGGTTTAGGATCAATCAAACCGACTACTCCATCTCCTTAAACCAATTTGCTCAAGTGCTAGGAATTCCTAACTGTGGTACATGTGTCTACTCGGATAAATGGTCACTCACTATCCTTGATGCAATCAATGACAGCTCTCTTCCCTACCAAACTCCTTTGGCGGATAAGGATGTCATCCGTGAGCACCTTTTTAACGAAAGGGTTGCTCCAACCCGTGTCACCCGAAAAAGAAAGGAAGTAAACCGAGATCCATATGGTATGGAGCTCAATGAGCTTAAGCCCGAATTCAAGAAGTGGGAGGAACTCCTTAGAGAAAATGTCATTAGCACTATAGGAAATAGAGACCATATCAATGCTTGCCTTTGTCACATGTTGTACAACTTGTCCACTAGTTAACCATTCAATTTAGCCTACTACATTGCTAGGAGAATGGTAGATATTCCAACTCAAGGATCGGTCGCTCTTCCTTACGGGATGCTACTCACCCGTCTCTATAGAGCATTTGCACCCATTCCACCAAGCCCAAAGGGGTTGAAGCTAGACTATGCTCTCATCCCTCACATATTTGTGCCCTTGAGTGACGAGCGAGTGGCTAAGACTAAAGGTAAAAGGGCAAAACCTCCAACTCCTTCATCATCATCATCAAATAGCTCCGAAGACGGTCTCCCAAATTCTTGTCTTCCACCTCAAGAGTACTACGCATTTCTCCCCGAGATTGAGAATGAATCCACGGAGTTCAAGCAAACCAAGGGGATGTTCAAGTGCCTTGGAAGGATGATGACAAAGATCTACAAGAAGTTGGATAAGTGAGGTTTATTTAAAGGAGTGTTTGGAACAAGACAAAAACTATGGTGTATGATACAATTTGGTTGTTTTTACTTTGTAGGATGATAAAATAACTTAAAACAATGTTGTATGCTAACCGGTTCATGCAGGGGGATAGCACAAGTGTGTTATCAAATTTTACCCATTTTCACTTTTATGTGAAAATCGTTAGCCCTTGGTCAAAGTCTATGCTCCACCTATGTTTGTATATGTGTTAACGACTTTTCCTAACTAGAAATAATTAATGTCATATGTTTTAAGCAAAATTTCAGGTTTCGAAAAAGTCCCCGATACTTAAAATATGGGTCTGTGAAGATTTACGGTCACGGACAGACGGCACCAAATATTTGGTTCCGTCTGTTATAGCTTTGGTACCGCCATACCACATGCATAGCGGACCAAAGGCACCAAATTAAGGGTTCCACTGTAAATAATTGGTGTCATGGTTCCTACAGGTAACTTTCTAAATTTCGCTTATTTCAACATTCCAAATTACCATACATTGCTTCTAGGATAGTCTTTACTAGTTTTTACCCATATTAGAACTAGTTTAACACACTTAGGCATATAGGATATCCATTTCCCACCAAAATTCCAAAAATTCACCCAAGGAACCCTTTTTCATAAAGGAAGGAACCAAAAATTTGGTTCCTTGCAATCCGTGGGTGATCTGATTCTAAAGATCCCATAATCATTAGAACACATTTATTGCAAATCTTTGTCACTTCACTCCATCCTTCTTGTATGGATTAACTTGGGTGATATGACTAGCATTAAACCCACTTCTAAATCATTAGGAACCTCATCTCTTCTATGGTTTAACATCAAATTAAACACATTTCTCCATAATTTCACAATCCTATAAATTAAGAGCTTCTAAAATGATAACCACTCATACTTTCTCAAATCTTATCATCTACTAGCAAAACCTTAAGCTAAAATGACTAAGTCTTCTCCATCAACCAAGCCTTGCAAGAGAACGGCTAGAATGAGCGTAAGCCCATGTTGCTTTGTCAACATAAGCTCCTCTTCCGAGTCCTCTCCTTTAACCATCTCATCTCCCATAAGAGATGAGAACTTCCTCACTTTGGCTACTCCTACACCACCTCCAAAATCACCTATCATTGTCACTACTCCACCACCAACAAAGACTCCTATCACTAGCTCACCACCACCGGCTCCTATCCAAACATTAAAGTCACCATCACCTCCAAAATCTCCAACACTCATACCATTAGAGCTATTCTCTACACCACCTACATCTCCAAATCCATTTTTGGAAGACTTGGAGGACTTGCCTCCTAGGCCTAATCATCCACCACCACTACCATCCTATGGTACTATTGAGAGAATAGCTCATGAGTCTCCACGTCCATCATTCGACCCAAACGCCCTGTTAAGGCCTAGACCTCTTCTTTTCCATCCTATCCACAAGGAAATCCATGGTCCTTTGTATGGGGATCAACCACTACCTACAACATCCATGCCTTCTCATTTAGAGGACATTGAGGAATCCATGTGGGATGATCACCCCACTAAAGAAGAGATTGAAGCCGAGCTCAATCATCTCCACCAATTTTCCAATATGGTGGACTGTCATCTTAGTGAGACCATGCAAATGCAAAGTGCTTTGCTAGCCTCCATAATCACCACTCCAACCACCAACACCAACAACTCCACCATTCTACCACCACAAAATCATGAACCATACTACCTTCCTAGACACGGTTGCTCAAATTGTGAGCGGACCGCCCACATTACCGAAAGGACTCGGGTGATGGTCCATGAGCTTTAAGATGAAATGAGGTTCATCCTCAATCACATCCTAGAGCGCATCAATGCTCTTGCTCATCCACCACCTCAATATGATGCTCTTAGTTTATGTCTTTTAAGCATTTTTATTTTTCTAGGATTTTCTTTGTATTTTTTTAATTTTCTAGGATTGTCTTTTTTATTTAGGACTTTATTTCATGTACTAACACTTCATTGTGTTCCATTTTCATGATTTTCATATCATGAAAATTTTTAACCAAATGAATGGTGTTTCTTATATTGTTGTTGGTTGTTACATGGTGTTTGAACATGCTCGTGATGATTCTTATTACTAACATCTTTTTTGTAGTTTTTTCACAATCCATGTATCTTTCTCTTGGCACCCAATTTAGGGAGAGCATTGGTCAAAGGGGAGATAATGGCTCGGGCTCATTACATATTCCGCCTCGCATCTTCTTTTTGTTGAGACAAAAAGGGGGAGAAATATTATAGAACTTGGACAATTTTGACTTTTATAAAAAGTCAACTGCATACTTTGACTTTCTGAAAAGTCAACATCACACCTTGACTAATGAAGACTTTGACTTTCAAATAAAGTCAACTGCATAATTTGACATTCTAAAAAGTCAACATCATGTCTAAATTGGACATACTAGCATTATCATCCTTTTCTAAATCTTTCAAGTTCTAAAATTAATTTCATATTTTTATAACTCTTGTACAAACTTTACATCTTTTATAAAAATAAAATTTATGTTTTGTCGTCAACAAAAAGGGGAAGATTGTTGATGAGTGTGTAAATACTCATCATTTTTGGTTTAATCTGAACTGCAAAACGTCTAAAAATGCTCAGAAATGCATCAAAATACTGAAAATATCTCAAAATGTCATTTTATATGTTTCAAATGCAAAATGTTTAAAATCAGATGAAAATTGAGCAAGGTTTGCAAAATTGGCAGTTTCAGTCCCCTAAGTTTCTAAAATTGTCAAAAATAGTCCCTGAGTCAAAATTTCAAAAGAAAAGTCATCAAAGGTCCTTTTTAAATCATAAGTTATCAAATTTAGTCCTTTGGTGAAAAATATCAAAAGTTTGAGAAAATTACAAAATGGTCCTCCAAGTTTGAAAATTGGCAAAATTAGCCCTGAAAATTGCAAAATAGCAATTTTGGTCCCTATACTTTTGAAGCTTGTCATTTTCAGCCCTTGGAACAAGTTTGATGATTTGGCGACCTAGGTCCCTACAAGTTTGAATTGGCAAAGGAAGTCCTTGTTATTATTAAACCTATACATTGGTCCCTTGTCAAATATCAATTAGACCCCGCCACTATATCATTTGACCCCCGCCTAAACCCACGTGACCCCTCCCTGTTTTGGACCCCGGTCACCAACCAAAGTCAAACAAGCGGGATAACCCGCCCCCACTGCATCCTTATCTTCAACCTCCCACTGATCCCGCAACTCGTGCATTATTCCCACATCACCTCACCTTTTCACCCCAAAACCCATCCTCATCATCACCTTACCTCCACATTAAATGCCACCCCCTAGTGCTATAACAGAGTCAACAGGTCAAATCTCCACCCCGCCAAAATGTGATAACACTCAAAGCTCTCCTATTGGCTCGAAAGTGGTGGGAAACACTCGAAGGCCACGTGGAGCATTTTGGAGCATAAAAGAGAGAGAAGGAGCAAAGAGAAGTAGTAGTTTTAGTTTTAAAATTTCCTTATGTCGCTTTTTATTATTAATGTATTAGATTAATCTTAAAGTCGTAAGTTTTGTTTCAAGTATTAAACTCAGTGATTATTGCAAGATTATCAAGTTTTAAACTTTAATTCCAAGTCTTTATCTGTTTCCAAAATTTGCATTCTTGTTGAAATTGTCAAAGTTAGAATCTCATTCAAAGCTTCAATAAGCTCATTTATCGTTCCATCGAGCTTAAATGAGCTTAGCATATAATGTACAAGCTAACATTCAAGTTTCAACTCATTTTGAAACTTGGTCAATAAAAGTCAACAAGGGTACAAAAGTGATGCAGGACAGGAAATGGTTGGTTCAGACATGAGAATGGGTTGCTTTGGAGTGATTTGGGTTGGTTTGAATTAGGTAGTGGTTCTTGGTTCTCTGGTTTGCTAGCCATAGTGGCTTGGGACAACTTGTAAGCAATTTTCAAGTTCTTGTGTAAAACCAGAATTGTAGTTAAAATCATGAAAACTGTTCTAGTAGTAGTAACTCGGTTATAATAAGTTAATTTGATCATATTTATAAGCTGATTCTGTGTTTAGAGTTGTCTCAGTTGCAAAATCAAGTTATAAAAGGGTGTTTGGCTCAACTGTTCTATCTGTCATATTGGTCTATTCAGTAATCAAGTTTTAGTGGCTCATGTTTATTAAGTACATTTGAACTCATTTTAGCCAAAAAACTGGGTCTGCTATGCTCTAAAAGTCAAATCATAGTGTAACTGATCTTGTGATTGCTTCTGTCATAAACAGTAAGTACCATAGTTTGCAATTTGGTTCAAATTTGCTAGGTCTAGCTTAGTATAATCATCATTAGTCTTATATCATCATAACCTGTTCAATAATTTGGATTAAAACTCATTTTGGTCAAAGTTATTAAGCATTCTTCAAAAGTCAAAAATCTCTTAAAGTGCTAAAACAGTTTTTCATCAAAACTTTGTGAATCATTTTCTGATTCATAACTGAGTTTTAGAGTTTGAGACTTTGGATAATCACATTCCACCTGGTCTTGTTTTGATAACAACTTTTTGAGAAATCTGGTTTGGTCAAATTAAGCTTCAAATAAGTTGTTCTTTCGCCAATCGCCTGCACCAAAAGTCGGTGAATCTTGACTTTTTCTTTAAAGTGCTGCTAGTGCACTTCATTTCTCAAGAGCTTAGCAAGGTCTGGTTTTTGGTGAAAGTGTAGCTGGCCAGGTGTTTAGTAGGACTGCATAAGTGGTCTTGTGGATTTGCTTATTAATTAAGCTGTGCAATAGCTCAAACAGTGGTCCTAAACCACTGTTTGGATCATTTAAGCAGTTGGCTTATTTGATGGTTCTGAGCCTTAAGCTTGTTAGGAGTAGTTAGAAATAGTTGCAATTAGCTTATTTTAGTAGACTTAAGCCTTGTTCACTGTTTGGTAGCTTATCTCATTAGTTTGCTTATTTTAGTAAATTTTATTACTATAGCATTACACTATAGCTTCATTATTTCACACATAACCTGCTATTTTCTTAATTTTCATAGATTCATAATCTGATTTTAGAATTTTCCTGAAAGTTTCATAAATTTTGGTCTTAATTTGCTATTTTTCTCATTTAAATTAGTTTTTAATCAATTTTAATTAGCTTTTAATATAAAAAATTCAGAAAAGGTTCAAAAAAAATAATTTTTCAATTTTGTTAAGTTTAGATAAATATAAGAAGTGAAAAAAGTAATTTTCCAGATTTTTTATAGTTTATTTGGTAATTTTTAGTAATTTATCTAGTTTTTAATAGTTTAAAATTCATAAAAAATAGCAAAATAATCAGAAAAATACAAAAATAGTTTTTAAAATTCTCTTTTGATATTTTAGACTTTTCCATTTCATAATTTTATTTTTCTAGCTTTGTTTCCTATTTTCTTGTATTTTAGGTAATTATTAATTAGTTAAAAATAGTTTTTAATTAATAATAATTAGATAATTAGTTGTAAAATTAATTTTCTTTTTCTAATAATTTTCTTTTATCATTAGGTTTATAAAAATATCATTTTCATATTTTTAGTGTTAATATTGTGTAAGTTTCACGTTTTTAATTTGTACGTCGCGTAGATTTTAATTTAGTTTTATTAAAACAAAAAGAACAAAAACATCATTTTAATAATAGTGATAGCGTTTATTTAATAGATTTTATCTTTTTAATCTTCTTTAATTTGCATTTTAGCCGTTGTAATTTGTTGGCTATTTCTGTAGTTATAATCATAAATCAAATCTCTGTATCCATTCAAATCTTCTCGATCACTAAACGTTTGACTATTCTCGCACGGCTCGTTGGGACATAACGACCTGGGGAAACATTATACTCTCCTGGACTTCATTGCATTCGTGCTAGAGCAGTTTGAAGCTGATTACGGTCTGTCATTCACAAGTGGCAGGCTTGAGTGATTTAGCTTGACTGTTTTGCGCGAATCAAATTTTGGCGCCGCTGCCGGGGAGCAGTGCTAATAGTCTTACTTCTAGCAGATTAGTAGTTTGAATATTCACTCTCTGTTCATACCATCTATCTATATCTATATATATTTCTATAAAAATCCAAAACCCAAAACACCAAAAACGATAAAACACAAAAATATTTTTCTTTTGTTTCTATATATGTATCAAATATAAAATACAAAAGATTAATCGTTTTCTTAATAATAAACAACTTAAAAGATTACCACCGAAAACCAAGGCAATGCACTACCTAACTGGGGTGCGACCATAATAAGTTCCCGAACCAAAGATTTAAAACTTGCCTTTGTGTCCTTGTGATTGGTGTACCTTTTCAAAAAGCCATTCATCTTGGATTATTGGTTAAGTTCATTCGTTGTTTTGCCTCGATCTTGTGTTAATTGATTTTGTTGTGATATCGACGTTCGAACCGTAAAACCTAAAAGATTCTCCTTACCCCATTTTCACCAATTTCATAATTCCTCTCCTTAACTCGAGATCTCTTAGAGTTAACTCTAGTGCATGCGCACTCGCTCTTCTAGATCATTGAGTCCTTTTCGTGATCTAGCGAGACATTCCTAGACGACGTTCGTAGAGCGTCTTTGCCCAAATAGTCGAACCCGAGATTCGCACTATTTCAAACAACAAAATGGCGCATTTAACGCACTATGGCGGAAATGCTCCAAGCACCCACCGAGGGTTATGGAGATGCCATCATTCTACCAAGAATCAACTCGATCACTTTGAATTGAAGACACATTTGATCACACTTGTGTCTACAAATCAATTCCACGGTTTGATCGTGAAGACCCGTATGCACACATCCGTTGGTTTAACAAGTTGACTTCAACTATCAATTACAAGGATGTGCCACGAAAGTCATCAAGTTGATGCTATTTCCATTCTCACTGAGGGGGCCGGATTTGGTGGAAAAAGAACCCCTCGATCCATCGAAACTTGGGAGGAACTTGTTCAAAAGTTTGTCAATCATTTCTTTCCTCCATCAAAGACGACTAATCTAAAAATGAAATTTCGGATTTCGTCAAAATTTCGATGAAAACTTTGGAGAGGCGTGGGAGAGATTCAAAGATCTCTCAGAAATGCCCTCACCATGGATTCACGAGCTTCAACAAATCAATATCTTTTACAATGGGTTGAATGGTAACGATCAAGATTCCTTGAATGCACCGCAGTGGCAATATCTTGAATCGTAAGCCTAAAGATGTGATTGAGATTTGCGAGCAAAATCGAAAGTTCCTATTTCTGCAACAAAGTCAATACTCCTAACACTCGCTTCTTCATCCAAGAACTCTTACGAGTTAGCGCTCCGATAGCGACTCTAACGGATGCCATCCGTTGTATGATTAAGGATGTTAAGGAAATCAAAAGCGAGATTCATAAACCGAACCAATCAAAGCCGTAAACAAGGTATGTGAAACTTGTGGTGGTCCACACGCGTATTATGATTGTCAAGCAACCGATGCTTCCTTTTACCAAGCTCCGTAGCTTGGTAAACCACAATCAATACCGACCACATGCCGATCCTCACTACCTGCACCTAGCGGTATGACACCACCGGTTTTCCTCCTGCAAAACCATGGCAATCAAAATCGCTTTGTTCGAATCAAGGACAAAATTTCAATCAAAACCGGAATAATCACAACCCACCCTACCAAGCTCCAATCAAGATAATTATCAACAACCTTCTCATGCTCCCCACCAAATGACTTCATGAAAGTTCTTGAGTCAAGCATACGCTCAATGCGAGACTCGGATCAATAACATGAGGGTTGAGTGAAGAAGGAAATTGATACCACAATGTCTCGGCAGACAAATGAGTTGAAGAATATGATGAGCGGCTTCATGAACATGAATACGAACCAAGCTTCATCATCTTCCGGAGGACTCCCAAGCAATACGATTACTAATCCCAATGCCGAGTTGAAAGCCGTCACCACTGTAGTGGTAAGACGCACAATGGACCTTTGACTCCTATGCCCCTCCTCCCGTGGCAATGAGTCAAGTTACCAAGGAGACAACGGACAAGGTGCATTATTCAAGCCCACGGCATCAAGACACGTCCAACCTTCGTAGTCCGTTTTAAGTCCGAACCAAGTTCAAGACACATTCGAGCCGAAAACACTTCCATCCCGGCTCAAAAGTCTAGTCGACTTCCTTACCCATCAAGAATGAATGATGAGAAGCTCAAAGACAAAAACAAAGAGCAAATGGAAAATTTTTCCAAATCTTCAATGAGCTTCACTTTGATATAAGCTTCGTTGATGCTCTCGCTCTAATGCCTAAATTTGCATCCACGCTTAAAGGCTTATCGACCAACAAAGATAAGTCATGCGAGATGGCTAAACCCCTCAATGAGCAATGCTCGTGGTCCTTCTCAAGAAGCTTCCCAAAGCTTGAAGACCCGGCGATTTCTAATCCGTGTGATTTCTTGGGATGGTTCAATGCTCCGCCTTGGCCGATCTTGGCGCTAGCATTAACCTCATGCCACTCTCAAGATGGAAGAAACTGTCTCTTCCTAAACTTTCATCCACTTGTATGACACTCGAGCTAGCGGACCGTGCCATAACTCGTCCACTGGGATAGCCGAGGATGTCGTGATGAAAGTGGGAAAGTTTCACTTTCCCACCGACTTTGTTGTAGTAGACTTGATGCATTCTAGAGTTCCCTCATCTTGGGAGAGCTTTCTTGAGAACCAGTCGTGCTCGATTGATGTGTTCACAAGAGTTGACCATACGGGTTGACAATGAAGAGCTCACGTTAAATATCAACCAGAACTCCAAACCTCAGACAAACAGAGTGTTGCCACAATTGATCAAAAATCGAAAGATTCAATGCAACACTCTCCAATTTCACGGTTAAGAGGAGTTTTCAAAACGTCTTGAGCTCAAAGCTTTGAAAATCACCCCGGTTCAAACAAATGGTTTGAAAGTCGTACTGTGGAAGTCAAGAGTGTTCTTGATGATGATGATGATCTAGATTCGGAGACTTCAACGAAGTGGTGGAAAGCGCTAGCTCTAAGAGCACACCACTTGTCCCACCTCCGAATCGGTTTGTCGCATCGAGTTTGTTAACTCGTGGATGAAACCAAACTCTCTTGATTTCATCCGAGTTGGATGATGATGTTTGTGATCCAATGGGAGACATTCTTCCCATTGATGAATTGCTCAAAATGATCCATCATCTTCCGGCCTTATTCCCGACTCTTCCATCCCTTCCTCACTCCCGATGAGGAAGATGACAACTTTGGAATGAAGTCGATGCATTTCTTAGTGATGAGTCAATTCCTACAGGAATTGATAACACTTACTTGGATCCGGAGGAGACATCCTTTTACGGAAAGTCCATTGATTGAAGAACCGTTTCCCACCCTCCTCCCGGACATCTTATCGACAATCACCATATAAGCTTCAAATTTAAGCTTAAAAATGTCAAAATGGTGATTTGCTTCTTTTCGATGAGGAATGGACTTGCATTGTCATGCATATCTTTGTTCCATTCTTCACGAGATGGTGTGGTTGCTCTTTCCCTTTCTCTTTCGGGAATGAGGACACCATCTTTGACCCGATATCATTCTTAATAGTTTTACTATTAACAATACCATGGTTGTGTCTCGTCGGTGTGGAACTTTCGATGTTCATATGTTTGTTAACACCGTGAACGAAAGTCCGACCGAGATTGGTTTTCCACGTTACTTTCCCCAAGAACAAATGAATTGGGGTCGAGTCAAGCTAGCGACTCGGTAATCAAAAACAAGAGCTAAACATGGGTTTTCACCCGTGTGTACCACCCTAGTGTGGGGAGTTGCCCACATGTTGTGTATATAGTCAAAAAAAAAAAAAAAAAAAAAAAAAAAAAAAAATCTTCTTTCTAAATAATGGCCGTAATATTTCCCTTTTCGTTCTTTGTTTCGGCATAACCGCGGTACTTTGAATATTGAGGGCAATATTCATTTCTAAGTGTGGGGAATTCTCACGAATTTTATCATATAATTATACCAATTCCCGTTTTTGGCCAAAATTTTTTTTTGGAGTAAGTGTTTTACACTTTCTCATTTGGTTATCGATCCGCCATGTCTCGTAAGACAAAAGGATTGGCTAATCCAGAGCAAACGGCTCTTGGTAAAGATATCTCAAATCCGTTTATATGGCTTGCAATTTGCCCAAAATTGTATGGTTCTCAACTCACCATATCCTAAAAGTGAAGAGTTGGCTAGCCCGCAAGGTTATGGCTTGTGGTAAAGGCGTGGAAAAACCATCATTGGTAATCACCACCAAAGATAATATTGATAATTTATCTAAGAGTTGGCTAGTCCGAAGGTACGGCTTCGTAAAGACAAAATCAAATCCGTTGAAAGTCGGTGATTTGCTCAAAATCACATGGTTATCGGTGTACCATGGTTCTTACTTGAACTGAAACATTTGGCTACTCCGTAAGTAATGGCTTTTGGTAAAGAGATTAAAATCCATTATGTTTTCTCAAATCATTGCTAGGGACTAGCAATATCTCGATGTGGGGATTGATGAGTGTGTAAATACTCATCATTTTGGTTTAATCTGAACGCAAAACGTCTAAAATGCTCGAAATGCATCAAAATATGAAAATATCTCAAAATGTCATTTTATATGTTTCAAATGCAAAATGTTTAAAATCGATGAAAATTGAGCAAAGTTTGCAAAATTGGCGCTTCACCCCCTAAGTTTCTAAAATTGTCAAAAATAGTCCCTGAGTCAAAATTTCAAAAGAAAAGTCATCAAAGGTCCTTTTTAAATCATAAGTTATCAAATTTAGTCCTTTGGTGAAAAATATCAAAAGTTTGAGAAAATTACAAAAATGGTCCTCCAAGTTTGAAAATTGGCAAAATTAGCCCCTGGAAAATTGCAAAATAGCAATTTTGGTCCCTATACTTTTGAAGCTTGTCATTTTCAGCCCTTGGAACAAGTTTGATGATTTGGCAGCCTAGGTCCCTACAGTTTCAGAATTGGCAAAGGAAGTCCTTGTTATTATTAAACCTATACACATTGGTCCCTTGTCAAATATCAATTAGACCCCTGCCACTATATCATTTGACCCCCTGCCTAAACCCTGTGACCCCTTCCTGTTTTTGGACCCCTGGTCAGTCAACCAAAGTCAAACAAGCAGGATAACCCGCCCCCACTGTACCCTTATCTTCAACCTCCCACTGATCCCGCAACTCGTGCATTATTCCCACATCACCTCACCTTTTCACCCCAAAACCCATCCTCATCATCACCTTACCTCCACATTAAATGCCACCCCCTAGTGCTATAACAGAGTCAACAGTCAAATCTCCAATTCCCGCCAAAATGTGATAACACTCAAAGCTCTCTATTGGCTCGAAAGTGGTGGGAAACACTCGAAGGCCACGTGGAGCATTTTGGAGCATAAAGAGCGAGAGAAGGAGCAAAGAGAAGTAGTAGTTTTAGTTTTAAAATTTCCTTATGTCGCTTTTTATTATTAATGTATTAGATTAATCTTAAAGCTGTAAGTTTTTGTTTCCAAGTATTAAACTCAAGTGATTATTGCAGTATTATCAAGTTTTAAACTTTAATTCCAAGTCTTTATCTGTTTCCAAAAATTTGCATTACTGTTGAAATTGTCAAAGTTAGAATCTCATTCAAAAGCTTCAATAAGCTCATTTATCAGTTCCATCGAGCTTAAATGAGCTTAGCATAGCTGTGTACAAGCTAACATTCAAGTTTCAACTCATTTTGAAACTTGGTCAATAAAAGTCAACAAGGGTACAAAAGTGATGCAGGACAGGAAATGGTTGGTTCAGACATGAGAATGGGTTGCTTTGGAGTGATTTGGGTTGGTTTGAATTAGGTAGTGGTTCTTGGTTCTCTGGTTTGCTAGCCATAGTGGCTTGGGACAACTTGTAAGCAATTTTCAAGTTCTTGTGTAAAACCTGTAATTGTAGTTAAAATCTGTGAAAACCTGTTCTAGTAGTAGTAACTCAGTTATAATAAGTTAATTTGATCATATTTATAAGCTGATTCTGTGTTTAGAGTTGTCTCAGTTGCAAAATCAAGTTATAAAAGGGTGTTTGGCTCAACTGTTCTATCTGTCATATTGGTCTATTCAGTAATCAAGTTTTAGTGGCTCATGTTTATTAAGTACATTTGAACTCATTTTAGCCAAAAAACTGGGTCTGCTATGCTCTAAAAGTCAAATCATAGTGTAACTGATCTTGTGATTGCTTCTGTCATAAACAGTAAGTACCATAGTTTGCAATTTGGTTCAAATTTGCTAGGTCTAGCTTAGTATAATCATCATTAGTCTTATATCATCATAACCTGTTCAATAATTTGGATTAAAACTCATTTTGGTCAAAGTTATTAAGCATTCTTCAAAAGTCAAAAATCTGTTAAAGTGCTAAAACAGTTTTTCATCAAAACTTTGTGAATCATTTTCTGATTCATAACTGAGTTTTAGAGTTTGAGACTTTGGATAATCACATTCCACCTGGTCTTGTTTTGATAACAACTTTTTGAGAAATCTGGTTTGGTCAAATTAAGCTTCAAATAAGTTGTTCTTTCTGGCCAAATCTGCCCTGCACCAAAAGTCAGTGAATACTGACTTTTTCTCAGAAAGTGCAGCTAGTGCACAGTGCTCTCAAGAGCTTAGCAAGGTCTGGTTTTTGGTGAAAGTGTAGCTGGCCAGGTGTTTAGTAGGACTGCATAAGTGGTCTTGTGGATTTGCTTATTAATTAAGCTGTGCAATAGCTCAAACAGTGGTCCTAAACCACTGTTTGGATCATTTAAGCAGTTGGCTTATTTGATGGTTCTGAGCCTTAAGCTTGTTAGGAGTAGTTAGAAATAGTTGCAATTAGCTTATTTTAGTAGACTTAAGCCTTGTTCACTGTTTGGTAGCTTATCTCATTAGTTTGCTTATTTTTAGTAGCTTATTACTATAGCAGTTACACTATAGCTTCATTATTTCACACATAACCTGCTATTTTCTTAATTTTCATAGATTCATAATCTGATTTTAGAATTTTCCTGAAAGTTTCATAAATTTTGGTCTTAATTTGCTATTTTTCTCATTTAAATTAGTTTTTAATCAATTTTAATTAGCTTTTAATATAAAAAATTCAGAAAAGGTTCAAAAAAAATAATTTTTCAATTTTGTTAAGTTTAGATAAATATAAGAAGTGAAAAAAGTAATTTTCCAGATTTTTCATAGTTTATTTGGTAATTTTTAGTAATTTATCTAGTTTTTAATAGTTTAAAATTCATAAAAATAGAAAATAATCGAAAAATACAAAAATAGTTTTAAAATTCTCTTTTGATATTTTAGACTTTTCCATTTCATAATTTTATTTTTCTAGCTTTGTTTCCTATTTTCTTGTATTTTAGGTAATTATTAATTAGTTAAAAATAGTTTTAATTAATAATAATTAGATAATTAGTTGTAAAATTAATTTTCTTTTTCTAATAATTTTCTTTTATCATTAGGTTTATAAAAATATCATTTTCATATTTTTAGTGTTAATATTGTGTAAGTTTCACGTTTTTAATTTGTACGTCGCGTAGATTTTAATTTAGTTTTATTAAAACAAAAAGAACAAAAACATCATTTTAATAATAGTGATAGCGTTTATTTAATAGATTTTATCTTTTTAATCTTCTTTAATTTGCATTTTAGCCGTTGTAATTTGTTGGCTATTTCTGTAGTTATAATCATAAATCAAATCTCTGTATCCATTCAAATCTTCTCGATCACTAAACGTTTGACTATTCTCGCACGGCTCGTTGGGACATAACGACCTGGGGAAACATTATACTCTCCTGGACTTCATTGCATTCGTGCTAGAGCGGTTTGAAGGCGATTACGATCCGTCATTCATGAGTGGCGAGTGCTTGAGTGATTTAGCTTCGACTGTTTTCTTGCGAATCAATTGTTAACACAAATATCGTCATTAAACGTTATTTATATTTTATGATCTTTACCTAAGTTTTGTTAACGACAAAAGTAAATTTAATTTTTATAAAGCTTAAAGCTTGTCAAGTTTAATAGATATTAAAACAAGCTTTTCAAATAATATCTACATCACTCAAGCATTTACATTTTGATTAATCATATTATTGATATGACTCTAAACCATAATGTATGTGAACATTTTTAGATCAAGCATGTTTTAGTTTCTTAAAACAAAACATTACATATGTATTTACATTTTAACATATTTCTAAAAATAGAAAATAACACATGACATCATGTAGTGCATCATTGAAATCTCTAGAAGATTTCACTAGATATTTTGTGTAGATTTAGACTCTACATATCTTACACAAGATATTTTGTGCACCAAAAGTTTACATGGGCGGAACCCTTTTGAGGGATCCGTGGTCCGTCAGTCACGATTATTTTGCTATAAATATCAAAGCCAAACCAAGTTGTTTCTCATCCCTTTCTAGCATATTCATACATTCCTTCTACAACATTTCTAACTCAGTTTCATATCATTATAGTGATCCTCTTTTGTAGCGAAGAAGATCAAGGCATATTCAAGCTTCAACAAATATTTGGAAGTCTTGTTTGTTTGTTGTTGTATGATCTAGTGTTGATTCATACATCATTGTTGTACCAAACCATCATAATCTTGTGAGTGTGAGTGGTTAGTATTTTAATCCTTAAAATACATTGTGTGTGGGAGTGGTTGTACCCTTGAAATGAACTCGACATCTAGCTTAGTGTCGAAAATAGTGTGTAAGCGAAGTGTAAAGGTTTCTCCGTCAGTGAAAGGAGCTTGTTGACTAGTGAAGTCTCGAGTGTGAGACTCGGGGAGTGGAGTAGGGCAAGGAAAAAGAGTCCTTGTAGACCGAACCACTATAAACAACTTGTCGTGGTTTGATTATTTCTTTCCTTATTTACTATATATATATATATATATATATATATATATATATATATATATATATATATATATATATATATATATATATATATATGCTTGCATATTGATTATTGTGGAAAACTAGAAGGGGGTTGAATAGTTTACCAATTAAAACTTTGTTTTGAAACTTATTGAAAGATCAATTGATATTGATCTTTGGATATGTTGATGAAATATGCAAGTAATATATAAAGAGTAAATAAGGAAAGAAATGATCAAACCACAACAAGTTGTTTATAGTGGTTCATCACAAGGACTCTATTTCCTGCCTACTCCACTCCCCAGTCTCACACTCGAGAGTTTAACTTCACTAGTCAACAAGCTCCTTTCACCGGCGGAGAAAACCTTACACTTCGCTACACAATTTCCGACACTAAGCTAGATGTCGAGTTCTTTCCAAGGTACAACTACTCCACACACAATGTATTTTGAGGACTAAAATACTAACCACTCACACTCACAAGATTATGATGGTTTAATGCAACAATGAAGTATGAATCAACACTAGATCATACAACACTAAACAAACAAGACTTCCAACTCTCGTTGAAGCTTGAATGTGACTTGATCTTCTTTGCTACAAAGAGATCACTACTATGATATGAAACTGAGTTAGAAAGGTTAGAGAGAAGATATGTATGAGAGTATATTAGAAAGGGATGAAAAACTACTTGGCTTGGCATTGCTATTTATAGCCAAAATGGATGAGGCTGCCTGACGGACCGCTGAACCCTTTAAAGGGTTCCGCCGTGTCCAATTTGGTACCGCCGGTCTCGCGACCAAGATATCAAATCTTGCCAAAGTCAACTCTATCTAAGTGAGATTGTGCAAGATATGAAGAGTACAAACCACACAAAATATCTAATAAAATCTTCCAATGATTTCCATGATGCATCACATGATGTCATATGTTGTATTTCTATTTTAGAAATATGCAAGTACTTAAGTAGTGTTTGGTTTTAAGAACCTAACACATTCTAAAACCACTATCATACATAATGATTAGAGTCATTTAACAAGATGTCACTAATCATAAATGTAAATGCTTAAATGATGAATATATTGTTTGAAAAAGCTTGTTTTAATATCCATTAAACTTGACAAGCTTTAAGCTTTTATACAAATTAAATTTACTTTTGTCGTTAACAAAACTTAGGTAAAGATCAAAAATACAAATAACGTTTAATGACGATATTTGTATTAACAATCTCCCCCTTTTTGTTGAGGACAAAATATAAATTTTATTTTTATAAAAGATACAAAGTTTGTGCAAGAGTTATAAAAATATTAGTTTTAGAACTTGAAAAGAGAATGATAATGCAAGTGTATGATGTTTGACTTTTTCCGAAAGTCAAAGTATTCACTAGTTGATGCATGATGTTGACTTTTTAAGAAAGTCAAAGTATGCAGTTGACTTTTTTAAGAAAAGTCAAGTATTATCAATGATGTAAAGTTCTATATTTTCTCCCCCTTTTTGTCTCAACAAAAAGAAGAGGCGATGCGGAATGTAATGAGCCCGAGCCATTATCTCCCCCTTGATCAAAGCTCCCCCTAAATTGGGTATTTAATGGGAAGATACATGGATTGTGAAAATAAAGCTACAAAAAAAATGTTAGTAATAATGATCATTCACAAGCATTTCCAAACACTATGTAAAAGCACCAACACTATAATAAAAACACCATTCATTAGTTAAAATTTTCATGAATAAAGATCATGAAATGGGAACACAATGATGTGTTTTAGTACAAGAAAAGGAAAATAATCCTAAGAAAAGAAGAATTAGAAATGCTAATCTATGACCATCCTAATTTGATGGTGGATGAGAAAGAGCGTTGAGGCGCTCAAGGATATGATTGAGGATGAACCTCATTTCCTCTTGAAGTCATGGACCATAACCGGGTCCTTTCCACGGTTTGGGCCGTTTGCTCTAAGTTGAGCAACCATGCCTTGGAGGGTAGAATGTTTGGGAAGGTTGTGGTGGTGGTATGGTATATGTGTTGGTGGTGTTGGGAATGTTTGGGGTGGTCATGATGGAAGCAAGCAAAGCATTTTGCATTTGCATAGTCTCACTTAGTGAGAATCCACCATGCCTTTGAATTGGTGGAGGTTGTGGAGTTCCGCTTGAATCTCCTCTCTAGTGGGATTGGCATCCCACATGCACTCCTCAATGTCCTCAAGATGAGGGTACATTGATGTTGGGAGTGGACGATCCCCATACAAAGGACCATGAATGTCTTTGTAAATGAGGTGGAAGAGAAGAGGTTTTGGCCCTAGTGGGGCGTTTGGGTCAAAAGATGACCTTGGTGATTCATGAGCTATTTGCTCAATTGTGCCAAAGGATGGCAATGGTGGTGGATGATTTGGCCTAGGAGGCAAGTCATCCAAGTCCTCTAAGAAAGGATGTGGTGAAGTTGGTGGAGTGGAGAATAACTCCATAGGCATGAGAGTAGGATACCTTGGTGGTGAAGGTGGTGAGGGTGTTTTGGATGTTTGGATGGGTGCCGGTGGAGGTGAAGTTGGTGTTTTTGTAGGTGGTGGAGTGGTGATCACAATGTGTGATTGATTTGGTGTAGCCAAGGTAAGACTTGTATCATCTAGGATGGGAGATGAGATTGTGAGTGGAGAAGACTCGGATGAGGAGCTAAGGTTAACGAAGCAACAAGGCCTCACACTAATTCTAGCGGTCTTCTTGCAAGGTTTTGGAGATGATTTTGTCATTTTTGACTTTGATTTCTTTGCTAGATGATAGTAAGAATGAAGAAGGTGTGAGGATGATCATGGTAAAACCTCTTAATTTATAGAAGTGAAAAATTATGGAGAAATGTGTTTGATTTGATGTTAAACCATTGAAGAGATGAGGTTCCTAATGATTTGGAAGTGGGTTGAATGCTAGTCATATCACCCAAGTCAATCCATTCAAGAGAGATGGAGTGAGGAAGAAAAGATTTGCAATAAATGTGTTCTAATGAGTGGAATTTCCTAACAATCAGATCACCCACGGATTTGAAGGTACCAAAAATTTGGTTCCTTCCTTTATGCCAAAGGGCTCCTTGGGTGGATTTTTCAATTTTTGAATTTTGGTGGAAATGGATTCTTATATACCTAAGTGAATTATACTAGTTCTAATAAGAGTATAAACTAGTTAAGATTGATTTATAAGTAATGGATGGTAATTTGGAATCACGAAGAGTCGAAATTGAGAAAATTACAGAAGGATCCACGGCACCAAAATCATACACGTAGGAACCCTAAAAGGGTGCCGTCTGGTCCTTTGCATGTGTCTGGTGGTACCATTTACATAACGGACGGTACCAAATCGTTGGTGCCATCCGGTCCGTGGAGTGCGAAAACAAGGCAGTATGTTTTTGGGTGTGGGCACTTTACGAAACACGAAATTTTTCTCAAAAGGTGTTATACTAAACATTTCTAGTTAGGAAAAGTAAATAACACATGTATAAACATAGTGGAGCAAATATTTTGAGCAAGGCTTATTGATTTTCACATTATAGTGAAAATGGGTTAAATTTGATAGCATACGTGTGCTATCCCCCTGCATAAGATTGTTAGCATACATCAGTTTTAGAAGTTATATTATCATCCTACAAGATAAAAACAATTAAATAGTATCAAACATTAATGATAATGTGTTGTTCCAAACACTCCTTAAAGTACCCTCATTTGTCCAACTTCTTGTAAATCTTGTTCATCATCCTACCAAGGCACTTGAACATTCCCTTAGTTTGCTTGAATTCCGCTGATTCATTTTCAATCTCGGGAAGAGACGCATAATACTCGTGAGGTGGGAGACGAGAGCTTGGAAGACCATCCTCGGAGCTATTTGATGATGATGATGATGGAGTTGGAGGTTTTGCTCTCTTGCCTTTTGTTTTAGCAACTCGTTCATCACTCAAAGGTACAAAGATGTGAGGGATGAGTTCATAGTGAAGGTGCATCCCTTTTGGGGTTGGTGGAATTGGTGCAAAGTTTCTATAGAGACGGGTGAGAAGCATCCCATATGGAAGAGCAACCGATCCTTGAGTTGGAATATCAATCATTCTCCTAGCTATGTAGTAGGCTAAGTTGAATGGTTGTCGGGTGGACAAGTTGTAGAGCATGTGACAAAGGCAAGCGTTTATGTGATCCCTATTTCCTATGGTGCTAATGACGTTGGCTCTAAGTAGCTCCTCCCATTTCTTAAATTCCGGTTTAAGTTCATTTAGCTCCATTCCATATGGATCTCGGTTTACTTCCTTTCCCTTTCGGGTAACTCGGGTTGTATCACTTTTTGGGTTAAAAAGGTGTTCACGGATGGATCCTTATCAGCCAAACGGGTTTGGTAGGGAAGAGAGCGGTCATTGATTGTATCAAGAGCCGTGAGTGACCATTTATCCGTGTAGACACAAGTTCCTCGGTTGGGAATTCCTAGCACGTGAGCAAAGTTGCCTAAGGTGATGGTGTAGTTGTTTTGATTGATTCTAAACCTAAGACAATATTCATCATCGTCTTCATCACTAAAGCCGGTCACACTAGCATAGAATTCTAACACAAACCTAGGATAGATTGGTTCATCGATGTCAAGAAGACAATCGAATTGAATGGCGGCTAGTTCTTCACGAAGATTGGTATTTTCAAGGAAGGATGAGTGAATGGTTCTACCCTCATGGAAATACCTTGATTCTAGACTCTTAAATATTTCTACTTGTTCCTTAGTAAGTCCTTTGGTTTTGTGGTGTTTGGGAATATAGTTAAGGGTGTCTTTGTGATCATAGAATCTTGCGGCTACCATGGTTATTCCTAAGGACAAGAATTAATATGTTAAAAAATGAGAATAAATTTTAACGTTTTGGTTCTAGTGTGTGCCTATATGAAAACAATTTGGAGTTGCGGTTATCTCGACTCATTTTATGCACAAAAATGGTTTTAGTGGGGTGTTTGGCAAATACCATGAGATAACCCGAGTGCTCTAATTCAATGTGGCTTCATTTGAATATACCAGGAATGCATATTAGTTATGCAATACCTTTAGTATTCAAGAGCATGCAAGTGATGAAAGTCTAACGTTTCTATTTGTATTTAACAATGAAAAGTTGTTTTCCTACAAGTGAGAAGCTTTTCAAAATTTTTGACATGGGGTGTTTGGTTATTTGAATAAGGCCTTATATTCATTATCTATTAATTAGTGGGAAACATAATTTGTTTATGCAATATGATAATGTAGTACCTAATTTCAATGACTAGTTATGCAATTTGCCAATTGAATTCATATTTAGTATAAAAGCATACATAAAACCCCATGTAATGATTTTTGATAGTTTTGTGCATAAATAAGAATCCTAGACTTAGAATTGAGAGATAAAATGTAGTTAGGATACTTACAATGATGTTATCTTCTGTGATTAGTGAGAGGGAAGGTGTCAATAATGAGCTTGGTTTAAGTTTTACACGTTTTGGTAAAGTGGGTTTTGAGGAAGAAGATGTTTTGTAGGTAGTATTTTTGTACATGAGACACCACGGACCAGACGGTACCACAATTTTGGTTCTGTCCTTGTTGTCGTTTGGTACCGTGGCTACAGTAGCAGATATAAAACAAAATTGTTTTGGTTTGACTATTCTAATATTTTAGGTTATGTTTATCCTACATGTTTGGTTCCATTAACCCTAAACCAAGTCTAAGAAGATTAAAAGGTTCTCGTTTAAGAGGCTTCGTTAAGATGTCGGCAATGTTGTCTTGGAGGATACTTTCTCAATTGAAATGTTCCTTTTGAACATTGTCGCGAAGAAAGTGATGACGGATTTCAATATGCTTTATGCGAGCATGTTGAGCGGGATTCTTCTTGAGATCGATGGCCCCTTTGTTGTCATAAAGTATCACAATGTCGTTGAGATGAATTCAGTAATCTCACGAGCTTGCTTCATCCAAAGAGCTTGTTGACATGCCTTTCTTTGAGGCGTGCTCGGCTTGATGGTTGAGATAGCTAAGGCCATTTGCTTCTTTGCAAACCATGAGGTGAGACAATGTCCAACAAAATTGCAAATACCACTTGTACTTTTTCTATCGACATAGTCACCGGCATGATCCAGTCGGCATACACTATGGTTTCTACACCGTTCCTTTGGGATACCATAATCCTAAACAAGTTGTTCCTTAATGTATCTAAAATCCTTTTAAGGCTTCTAAGTGTGATGCCTTTGGGTTTTCTTGAAAGCGAGCACATAGACAAACACTAAACATAATGTCGGGTCTACTAGCCGTAAGATAGAGTAGGCTACCAATCATTCCTCTATATTTAGTGTTATCTACGGATTCACCTTCTTCGTCCTTGGTGAGTTTGGTGTCCGAGGACATGGGTGTTTTAGTTGGTTTGGAATCTTCAAGCCCAAATTTCTTAAGCATGTCTTTTATATATTTAGATTGGTTAAAAAATATGCCATCTTCTAGTTGTTTAATTTGAAGTCCTAGAAAGAAATTTAACTCGCCCATCATACTCATTTCAAACTCGTCGTGCATGATTTTAGAGAAATCATCACATAGTTCTTGACAAGTTGATCCGAATATAATGTCATCAACGTATATTTGAACAATGATAATATGTGATTCCTTTTTCTTGGTAAAAAGAGTATTATCTACTAATCCCATAGAGTATTTGTTATCAATAAGAAAAGTCTTAAGTCGGTCGTACCAAGCTTTTGGTGCTTGCTTAAGACCATACAATGCTTTCTTGAGTTTGAAGACATGATGTGGTTTCTCAAAGTCGGTAAAACCGGGAGGTTGAGCAACATACACTTCTTCGTTAATAAACCCATTAAGGAAGGCACTTTTAACATCCATTTGAAATAATTTAAAGTCATAAGCACACGCATAAGCAAGTAATATCCTAATATATTCGAGTCTAGCTACCGGAGCATAAGTTTCATCATAATCAATACCTTCTTGTTGATTATAGCCTTGTGCAACAAGCCTAGCTTTGTTTCTAGATACTATACCATTTTCATCCATTTTATTTGAAAAACCCATTTCGTTCCAATTATGGTTTGATCTTTAGGTTTTGGAACTAATTTCCAAACATCATTTCTAACAATTGGTTTAATTCTTCTTGCATGGCAATTACCCATGATTCATCTTTTATTGCTTCATTTATGTTTTCGGTTCTATGGTGGATACAAAACAAAAATAATTACTTTGATTTTGGGCTTGTGACCTTAAGGTTCTTTGATTAAGTTGTCCTATGACCTTTTCTAAAGGATGACTTTTAGATTCTTTGATGTTTATAATTTCCTTATTTAATGGTTCATCTTCCTTGTTATTATTAATTTGACTTTCAACTAAGTCATCATCTACCAAAGGTGATGTCTTAGAGGGAGGTGGACTTTCATCAAATGTTATGTTCAATGATTCCTCGACTATCATTGTTTCTTTGTTAAGGACAATATAAGCTTTGCTAGTTTGAGAATAACCCAGAAATACACCTTCATAAGACTTTGGGTCAAACTTGGTGAGATAGTCTTTAGTATTAAGAATGAAGCATTTACAACCAAAGACTCTAAAATATCCTAAAGTTGGCTTTTTACCTTTGTAAAGCTCATATGGTGTTTTGTTTAGGAAAGGACGTATTAAGACTCTATTCAAAATATATGTAGAAGTGTCAGCGGCGTTGCACCAAAACTTTTGAGGAATGTTTTGTTCATTAAGCATTGTTCTACTCATTTCTTGAATTGTTCTATTTTACATTCTACTACTCCATTTGATTGAGGTGTTCTTGGGCGGAAAAGTTATGTGTTATACCATTTGTATTACAAAAGTTTCCAAATTGAGTTTCGTTGTCAAATTCACGACCATGATCCGTTCGGATCGACACAATTTAACACCTAGTAGATTTTGAATTTTCTTGCTAAAATTTCAAATTTATCAAAAGCTTCATTTTGGTTTTTAAAACAACGTCCAAGTAAACCTTGAGTAATCATCTACTATGACCAAAGTGTATAAGTTGCCTCCGTAGCTTCTTATAGCGGATGGTCCAAACAAGTCCATATGTAATAATTCTAGACACTTAGATGTGGACACCATATTTTTAGATTTGTGACTACTATGGGTTTGTTTACCAATTTTGCAAGCGTCATAAAAGTGTTGGTCATATTTTAGTTTTGGTAAATTCATAACTAGCTCTTTTGAAGATAGGTTTTGTATAAGTCTCATATTAGCGTGACCTAGCGTCTATGCCAAAGAGATGAGCTATCATCTAATGTTGTTAGACAAAGTTTGTTGTTATATGTTTTATCTATCTTCATGACGTATATGTTATTTTTCCTAACTCCTTTAGCTATGGTGATACCATCTTTTAGTATTTTACTACCATTTTCATCAAATAGTACTTTATACTTTTTATCACACAATTGGCTAATACTAAGTAGATTAAATCCTAACCTATCCACATGAGCAACATTTTCAATAGTTAGGGAGTTATGAGCGATCGTACCTTTGCCAATGATTTTGCTTTTGAGATTGCTACCAAAAGTGACATTACCTCCGTCATACTCTTGGTATGATGAGAAGAGACTTTTGTTGCCCGTCATGTGTCGTGAGCATCCACTATCTTTTATCCATTCATCAGGTTCCAATCCAACTTTCAAGCATACCTAAGAAGTAAATAACTCAAGCATTTGGTCCCCAATATCTCATGGGTCCGTTTGGGTTAAACATGCCATTTATTTGATTCATGTATGGAAATGATGGGAAAGAGTTCCATGACATGTAATCTGGAGTTTGATATGGTCTAGGGAAGTTTTGATTCCAACCATTGTGTTGGTAGTTGGGTTGTACATTGTGGTTGCTCTTAGGAAAGGTCGTTTGGCAAAGGTGCTTTATATCGTTGTTGAGTAGTTTTTATCTAAATTCATTTTAGCAAGTCCTACTCACGATGTAACGGTGGTTTTAGTTTAACATTATCCTTGGTTTTCTTTGTTACTTTGACAAATTGATGCGGTCCATATTACGAACATTACATCTGTTTGAAGTACCCACGGCACCATTTGTTTCCACAGACGGAACCCTTATTTTGGTTCCGTCGGTCCGTCTTTATCTTCGCAGTGATTTTAATGATTGTTCTTCTTTTCGACCGTTTTGTTTTGACTCTTTGGAATTAATACTTCATTAAATCCTAGCCCATTCATGTCTCCGGTGTTTTATAGATTTTAACTATTTCATCGGCAAGAGCGATGTTTTGTTAAACCTTTTAAATTTAGAATTATTTTCGACTAAAACATCTTGTGTGAGTTTTAGTTTTCTATTTCAAGTTTAAGCTCTTGACATGATTTACAATCATCGTCATTTGCTTTTCCTTTTTCAAGTCGTTTTGCTTTTCTTTTAACTCATAAACTTCATTTTCCAAAATTCCTTTTGGTTTTAAAATTTATTTTTAGTTATGATTTTAGACTTAGCTCACACAATTGAGTATATTGTTTTGCAAGGTGTCATCATCAATAGAAGAGTAAGAAGAGTCGGAAAGTACCTCATTTGACTCATGTGCCATTAGGCGATCTCTTCCTTGCTTGACTCTTCATCGTCTTCACTATCACTCCAAGCACCACTTACAAAAGCTCGTTGAGTTTTGCTTTTAGGTGGCTTGGGACATTCTCTATGAGATGATTTGCATCACCACATCTAAAACACTTTCTTTCACCTTTACCCTTTTGTCATCCCGATCTTTTGGAATGGCTTCTTTTCTTCTCGAGGTTGTCTTCGAACTTTCCTCTTCTTCTAAAGAACTTCTTAAAATCTCTAACGGACATGGCATATTCCTCATCTTCACTACGGAGCAAGATTCGTCATCATCACTTGATTCCGCCTTTGCTTTTAGAGCAGCGGTTTGATCTTCTCCCTTTTCCTTTGATGATCTCCGAATCTTTCTCCATCACCATTTCGTGTACTTTGAGGTTACCGATTAGCTCGTCTAGTGACATTTTTGAGAGATCTTTTGATTCTTCAATAGCGGTCACTTTAGCTCTCCATTTAGGATGGAGTGCTCTAAGAAATTTCCTGACAAAGTTCTTACTACGAAAGGATTCATCAAGTGCTTTAAGTGATGTAATAATAGTATTAAAGTGAGCAAATCCACAATCAATGGTTTCATCTTCAGGGATAACAAATTGTTCATATTGTTGAACAAGAAGATCAATTTTGTTATCCTTGACTTGTGAATTACCTTGATGTGTAATAATCAAAGATTCCCAAATATCTTTGGCGGTTTCACACATAAAAATTCCTTCATATTCTTTTCTAGGTAAAGCATTGTAAAGCATCATTTTAGCTTCATTATTTTTAGCAACTAATTTCTTTTGTTCATCAACGAAATGTCCTTTGTTGTAGAACTAAAATCCCTTTAACAATAATAAACCAAAGATCTATATCTTTTGATTTTACATATGTTTCAAAATGGTTTTCAATAGATAAATCCATTGGTTTCAAAGAGTGGTGGTCTTTGCATAGATTGCCCTTCTTTAAAGTTTTCAGAATCCATGGATCGTTTCAAGTTTATAAAATACAAGTTATTTTAGAAATTCTTGAGCAACGAGGCTCTGGTACCAATTGTAGAAAACTAGAAGGGGGGTAGAATAGTTTACCAATTAAAAACTTTGTTTTGAAACTTATTGAAAGATCAATTGATATTGATCTTTGGATATTTTGATGAAATATGCAAGTAATATATAAAGAGTAAATAAGGAAAGAAATGATCAAACCACAACAAGTTGTTTATAGTGGTTCGGTCTACAAAGACTCTATTTCCTTGCCCTACTCCACTCCCCGAGTCTCACACTCGAGAGTTTAACTTCACTAGTCAACAAGCTCCTTTCACCGCGGAGAAAACCTTTACACTTAAACATACAATTTCCGACACTAAGCTAGATGTCGAGTTCTTTCCAAGGGTACAACTACTCCCACACACAATGTATTTTGAGGACTAAAATACTAACCACTCACACTCACAAGATTATGATGGTTTAATGCAACAATGAAGTATGAATCAACACTAGATCATACAACACTAAACAAACAAGACTTCCAACTCTCGTTTGAAGCTTGAATGTGACTTGATCTTCTTTGCTACAAAGAGATCACTACTATGATATGAAACCGAGTTAGAAAGGTTAGAGAAGATATGTATGAGAGTATATTAGAAAGGGATGAAAAACTACTTGGCTTGGCATTGCTATTTATAGCCAAAATGGGCAGGGGCGTCACGGACCGCGGAACCCTTTAAAGGGTTCCGCCGTGTACCAATTTAGTACCGCCGGGTCGGCGACCAAGATATCAAATCTTGCCAAAGTCAACTCTATCTAAGTGAGATTGTGCAAGATATGAAGAGTACAAATCCACACAAAATATCTAATAAAATCTTCCAATGATTTCCATGATGCATCACATGATGTCATATGTTGTATTTCTATTTTTAGAAATATGCAAGTACTTAAGTAGTGTTTGGTTTTAAGAACCTAACACATTCTAAAAACCACTATCATACATAATGATTAGAGTCATTTAACAAGATGTCACTAATCATAAATGTAAATGCTTAAATGATGAATATATTGTTTGAAAAAGCTTGTTTTAATATCCATTAAACTTGACAAGCTTTAAGCTTTTATACAAATTAAATTTACTTTTGTCGTTAACAAAACTTAGGTAAAGATCAAAAATATAAATAACGTTTAATGACGATATTTGTATTAACAATTATTATTCGCTAACATATCTAAGATCAATATCAATTGATCTTTCAATAAGTTTCAAAACAAAGTTTTTAATCGGTAAATTATTCAACACCCCTTATAGTTTTCCACAGTCTAGACTTAAGAGGGGTGTCTTAATGCCTCTTGTTGACACAAAAATAACAAAAAAAAAGATTAGTACGAGCAAGAAAATGTGCGGTTCAAACATGAGTTTTTTTTCCCCGTTCAGATGCGGTCAGATCCAGACATTTACGCCTCAGATTCAGATTCAGAGCCTTTTAAAAAACAAACACCACCTAAGATTGGGTTGAGATGGTTGTGTTTTTCGGTTTCCCGTATTAAACGGTAAGGACACTCTGATAACTCGTATTCATATTCATATTTGACCATAAACTCAAAACATTTTACTTTAAACGCTTGAACATTTACTTTAACATATAACCGTTAGGTTAAATAGCGTAAACCGGAAAACAACTTTAAACGTAAACCGAAACTAGAATAAGTTTAATCTATGTCAATTAAGTGTTATATGAATTTTACAAGCATGTTTTATAACTTCATGCATTTAGTTTTACAAGTTTTCCGTAAAACGTCCACGTCTTGCATTTTTATACTTGCATGCATGCACAACATACCCAATAGCCCCCACCACCTCTGAGGTATCACTAATACAAGTATTCTTACACTTCAAAACACTTTTCCCTCCCCTTTTAACTAGCCAAATCAGCCCTCCCCATTTGTATATAACAACACTTGCTTTGAAGCTTCAAAAACCACTCATTCCATACTTGTATTTAACACAACTTTCTAGTATACATGGGAAACCTCCCCTCATCCTCTCCCATTCAATATGAATGATCAAAAACCCTCCCCTAACCCCCCCCCCCAAATCAGATTCTCAAGATTCCCTAGCTCAAATAACACTAACACAAACATGTGACTACATAAAGTGTATTCAAACCTACCCAAAACGCTGAAACAACCATCAAGAACATGGGTTTCAACATTTTGGGTAAAGATTTTACAAAAAACACTAGGATTTGGTACTTGAATCTAGGGGGTTTGCCAGTTAGTTTTTGGGTTCACTTGTGCACTTTGGTCTCCATATTCATCCACCTCATTGTAAGCTTTCATGGACACATCTCATATTTCATTTCATTTATATATAATCATTTCATGTAGGTTTTTATATCACCATTATATAATTGATGTGTTGAAACTTGACTTAAAGATAAGTTACTAAACCCGAAAAATTTGTCTTCGATTTTCAGTCGAATCACTATAGAAAATCATCTTAGAAATTTTTATGGGTGAAGCCATTTGACACACACTTAGATACATGTCTTAGGTAGTTCCCCATCTAATTTTGTAAATTTTGGAGTTGATTTGGTATTTTTAGCAATTGTTATGCAATCGGTTCTCAAACCGACACAATTCTGAGTTTCAGATTTCAAACGTAATTAGCACCATCTTAGGAATAGTTTGGTGAATCGAGCCTTTTGAAATTTTTGTAAACAAGACTCTAACTTAAATGTATAAAGCTGAATCGAGTCATGAAGTTAAGTAACGAAGGAGATATGACCAAATGAAGCCGTGTTATGTTTTCTAATATTGGGCAGACCTGATACCCTTATGTTCTTTTAATTTTCTAGAATTATTGGTGTAAAACTAAGACAAATATCCCACATTATTGGAAATTAGACTAAAAAACAATCAACTTAGGCTTTTGAAACAATTGATATCATTAGAAAACGAGTGAGATATAGTCCGATGAAGTCGGATTTTTTTTTTAAAACAGTAACAACAGGTCCAATTATGAATTTGTATAAACTGATACCCTAAACATGTTTTCATGAATCGAGGCCTTGAAATAATGAAAGTATACATATTCACCTACATTTATAGAGTTTAACGGATAAAAACGAGCTTGAAACGAATAAGATATGCACATTCAAAGATTGGTTTAAAGTCAATAAACTTCTATATTAAATTTTTGAAATCGTAAATGTGTTTAATTCGTTTTTCTTAAACTTTTTACTTGCATAACTTTATAAAACCTCCCTACATGTATATAAGGGTGATAAAACTTTGTAAAACTCATATGCATTTAGTACATGTCGCATCTTCCCTAAAATATCTAGGTCGCGTTTAGGACTCCTTGTCATTGAATTCACGTTACATTTTCCCGACACATTACTTACTCAAGGTATTATGTTGCCAATTTATTCATTATGCCCTATGTGATTACCAAAGTGATGAATGGGTGAGAGATTGGGTGGATTCACATTCTCCATAGCGGGGACTGGAGCGGGTAGTGTAAAGTTTCTACGACAAAAGATGCGAATCATGGAAAGTGATGAGATCTACGAACAAAAGCACCAAGAAGGGGGATAGACTAAAAGAAAGCTAGGAAAAAAGAAAAAAAAGGCTCACTTGATAGGAATCAAGCGAGTAGACCTAATCGAGATAGAAAACTAACTAGCTATTCTATTCCCCTGCAGCGGCGCCAAAAATTTGATGGGGAGTTCGGGGTCGAAAGACTTCCTTTTTCGTGAGCAAGCTTTACAACCCTCTAAGCAGTGTACTTAATCGTTGCAGTGTAGTATGGGTAAGCCCAGGGGGTTGATAGCTCTCCAGGGGAATAGAGATGCTAGTAGAGATGTATGACGAGAAGGTGAGGTTGAAGGTGATTCTTTTTAGTCTTTTTATATTTTTTAGAAAGCAAGTAAATATCTCGGGGTATAGGAGTGGGGGGTGGTACTTCTACCAATTTTAACTACTAATTCTTTAAACTAATAACCAATTAAACTAATGAAAGAGAAAAGATAGGCTATGTATTGTTTGGTGTGTTCTTATGATGATTAAAAGTGTGTTTACTTAGATGTTCTTACTCCCTAGTTATCTCTTATTGGTCGGTTGAATTGTCACATCCCCATCTTAATTGGTGCGTTGTATTCCATGTGGTCATAGGGGGGATGCCTAATTCCCTAGTTCTATGAATTGTAACTCTCCTCTAGACTATCCGGGACCGCCAAGTACCGTAGTATCTCCCCCGAATACTCTATTATCCTAAAGCTACAATTCACGCAATAAACACAACGATGGCTCAAGTGCACTCTCAAGCTTTGTGCTATTTAGGACGTTCAAGCTCGTAACAGTTAAAGAAAAAAACCAGTTTTACTTACTCTAGCGTCTACCAATTAAAAAAGAGACAACCTAACAATAATTAATAACTAGGTTTCATAGATCTAAGCAAACACAATAGTAATTTAGCTACTCATAATGGATAAGCATGCATACACACAAACAATTGAACATAGGATAAACATGGTGATATAATGGATTAACAAACTTATCTTATGATGTAAAGAAGGGTTTGGAACCCTAAAATACTGTCCAAGTCGTACTACACACGAACTAGTGTTTGCTCTCCAAAATTCTACCACGCTAAATGCAGAAAAATAGAATTCTATATATAGATTTACAAGTGCGATGACGTCGCCTTTTGCTGGTGACGTCGTCTGGTTGCCGTCTTTAGGGTTTCGTTTGGGCCAAGTCATCATTGGGACGGCGTCAGTTGAGATATGTGACGTCGTCTGTCTTCATAAGGACGTCGTCTTGAATTGGGTCTTGAACGTCTGGTGTAAAACAAAGAGAGACGCCTTCCAAAAAATAGGCGTGACGCCGTCATGTTGTAGAACCACTTTTTCACCTAGGCCGTCGCTAGCAATCTAATTAGGAATCTTCCTTAGGGACGGCGTCGCCCTTTGGGTTGGGACGCCGTCAAGCTCACCATACAACTTTGTTTCATGACTTTGCTGTTTTCTTCATGTTTTCGCTCCTTTTCGTCCAAATATGCTTGATTCCAGCATTTTGCTTTCGAAAGACCTAAAATGTGAAAAGGAACGATTTTAAGTTGTAACAGATATAAAATGTATCGATTTAGGGCTTAAATGGCCCCTTAAAAACGTATGTTTTAAATCCTTGTCACAACCTTGGAATATATGTTTATTAGAATAAACATATGCGCTATGTTAATACAAATAAACCGTAAAAATGTTTGTTTATATTTTACAATCTTCTTATGTTTTGTCGATAACAATCATAAAATCATTTTAACGAAATAAATAAAATACGTAAAGCTTTGAGCAAATAGTTTACTAACACATTTCACTAAACATATAAACCGTTAAACATGTTTAGTTAAATAGTTTATATAAAACCAAAACCATTTTAATAATCACTTATAAGTAACTTTGGTTACTTACATTTTATAAAATACATACTAGTTCAATGTATCTTGAAATATATATGTGTTGGGTAAACCATGATCCATAACCAATGCCCATGACCCATGTGCATTTACATCATGTTGGGTTAAACCCATGACCCATGACCCAGGTCTATGGATGGATCCAGATCTACGGGTCGGCCGGCCCCGGTCGATGAGCATAGGGAATCTATACTGGAAGGGCCCCATTACTTTGGCAAAGAAGGCCCTACCTCAGACATTCAATCAACTGTATCTAATTGGGTACCTATGACCCAAAGTCCATAACCCATGGTGCATTACCCATAACCCATAATCTGGTTTGTAACCCACGACCCAGACCGATCTCACCAGACAGCTGGATCCCTTGGTTTACACTGGCCGGATCCCTTTGGGAAGGGATACGACGGATCCGAGTGAACAGTAGGCATAAATGTCTATAAATAGTGAGCCATTTCTTCCTTATTTCTCACCCCTCTTAGACATATCTTCTCTCTATGTTCTAACCTCAGATCTAAGGATCTTCTATGTAGCTTTTCTCTTTGTAATTCTCTAGGTTCCTCTTAATGGCGAGATCACGAACTCTTGAAGATTTGCAAGCTCAAGGTCATGAGTTGCTAGGCTTCGTCTTCATCAAGATCACTAAAGTGAATCTTCTTGAAGTTTCTTCTCTTTCTCCATTAGTGTGTTGTGTTATTTGAAGGTTTTTGTATGTTGTGTTAATAGGTGTATTTGATATGGGGTGTCGATGCGTGTTATGATACTTGGTGTGAGGGTGTTGGTTCCTCCATTGTAATGGAACCTGGTATCTAGCCTTGTACCAAATAAAGTGTAGGCGACGTAGGTTTGGTTCTACCTTGTAGAAGAACCCGATATTTAGCTTTGTACCGAATAAAGTGTAAGTTATGTTGTGAAGGCTTCTCCACCGGTTAAAGGATCTTGTGGAGTTTGATATACTCCTTGGACCGTTTAGAGCAACTAGGGTTTAACAATAACAATGATAATAAACTTGGTACGCAGCGGAATAAAACAAATCAAAGTTATTGGCACAAGGTTTCTTTCACATCATCTTCAATTATATTAATAACGTGTTATCTAAACTATAACAAGGATCAAAAACTTGATCTTGAAGATTAACTAAACTACTCTAGTCTAGGCGTTTATACTCTACGCCCTAGACACACACACACACACCTTTAATTGTCTACATTATGGAAGAGTTGTACATTAAAACCTACACCCCATGTCCTCTTTATATACTAGAGGATTAGGGTTTACAAGATACTACGAAGGACTAAATAATAAATCTTCTTTTGTAAGAAAATCCTTCCATCTTTTTGTAGATTTCATTCTTGTCACTTTAGGTCCTTCTTGTTTCATCCTTTTTGTCTTATCAACTCAAACGTATAATTCCCAACAGATCTTGTGGTGTGTAGTGATTACAAACTCTCGAATTGGGTACTCGGGGAGTGGAGTAGCGCAAAGAAGGTGACCTTGTAGACGAACCACTATAAATACTTGTGTTGTGGTTGTGTATCTCTTTCTCTATCTCGTAGTATAGTTTATATATTCGTCTAACTATCAATATCCAACACATGCTCTAAAAAGATTAAAATAAGTCAATTTAAAACTTTAAAACGAAGTTTTAATTGGCAAACTATTCAACCTCCTTTCTAGTTTTCTACATGGTAATTAAGTCTAACACAATATATATCATATCATTGAGCAAGTCTCAAAGGATATATTTCACTTGCGGCAATTTGACACAAAAATGAATACCTTGAGTTTTACTAAGGATTCATCATGTAAATTATATTGTGAATGAGGCTAGTTGTCACTTTTGCATGAGTGCAAAATGTAAGATATAACTTTTCACATACACATCAAACCATAACACAAAGTAGCATATAGATGGAATTCTAGAGAGAGAAAGTTAGAGGTTTAGGGAACTTGGTGAGAGAAAGTGAAAGATATTATTATGAGCTCCAACTCTCTACCTTGGAAGGTAGAGAGTATTTATAGTCTTACATAAATCGCCACACATCGGGTGTGGATCGGGCATCTGGTGGGTAAAGACCGTCCAGTCCTCCACGGTGTTACTTAACTAAATACTACTTAACTTAAAATAACTACGACTACGAGCTTTCTAACGATTACATATACTTGAGGTGACCGACTCTTTAATACACGGAATTTCTAATTCCTAACAATCTCCCCAAGGAGGTCACCTCAATCATGTACCAAAATTACATTGAATACAAATAGATATTACATTAAAAATTGTTCTTGCATTCTTGATGTAGTCCTTTGCTCCTAAGCTCGTAGTCATTGATTCTTCACATTGCATGTTTGGTTACTTCAAGTGGAGGTCTTTTCTTGATCCACGTGATAATAATTTTGAGCCATCTTTTGAGATCATCGACTATCAAAAATCTCGTGACATCCTTTGTGGTGTTGGTATTATGTGATGTTGTGACTTTAGGACCGACATGCTCACATTACGGATCATGATATCTTCTCATCGAGTAGCGGAAGCTTTTGTTGAATCATGATATTGGCGGCGTAGCGAAGCATGGAGTGAAAATATCGAGTCATTGATGCACTAATCATGATTTCTTTTGAGATGAATGTGTTAAGTGAGCATGCGGCTATGGATTGACCGCTTCATTACGATCATTTGCAAGCGTCGGGCGTACACTGCATACAGCGATTAGCAATAAATCGCGCGAAAGTGTCTTTGATCACTTCGTTGAATTGAGTACGGCCCACGGTTCCCGTTGATCGATACATGTCTTGCTGTGATCGGTATAATTCGAAGAATTTCCTTGACGGGGTTTCGCGTTGCTCTAGTTGTTCTCAAACCGGAACGTCTCAAAGAAGACAACACGGAGTGAGTGAACGGTAATTTTAAGTCCAGCGATTGATGAAAAGAGATTTGAAAAACAATCGTGTATTGCTCAATAGAAATTGTTTTGCAATACAACGAAGGTTTTATTGAAAATCAATTATCAATCATAAAACACCTTTTGGTTTGAAAAATGAGTACGGTCGATGTGCTAAAGAAAAGTTGTTAAGCACAAAGACCGGTTTTCAAAGGTATCCGTCAATCCATAACACGAACGAGATTGATTCAAGAGATTGAATCGCCCCATTGTTTACATTCGGTTGTCACATGGTTGATCCATATAATAGATCTCACATGCCACCTACCGGGAGCTTGTTTGATGTTGGCTCGAAGGCTTTCCATCTTCATTGTGAATATGTAAACACATCACTCGGATGTTACGGCAATACCACAAGGATAATCGTGGGACTCAAGATATAATCTCTCTTTCCACATTGTGTGAAGCAGAGAGTCTTCATTGAAAGTGTCCTAATGAGATTTATTGATGATCTCGTGGCTCTAGACTCAATTTGTGCATATTTGGATCTGTCTTGGGAGACTAGGGAGAGGTCTCCTTCTTCAATATCAACAATCTCTAAGAGAAAGTCGATAGATAATGTCGGTTCCCGTGAGAATGAAACAAGTCCTTTTAAGAGGAACTTGAGTGGTTTGGAAAGTTGAAGTGCGGTCGTCCTTTGGGTCCATAGCGTCTTGTCTTCAATACCGATGTTACCATCGGTAGCATATGAATTGAACCGGTTTACGCCTAAGGTTGAATAAATGGAGGCTATTTGTTTTCACCCTTTTCTCATTCAATTCTTTTAATTCTTCAACCCCTTGATTGCTTACGAGACTTCATAGCTAGAACCTTGTTGGGTTTATTCGATACTAGCTCGGTCTCGATCCGCACTCTTCCCATATCTCACTTTTCTCCTTTTATCATCATACCTAAGGACTTCTACACTAACTAGTGGATTGTCCTGGTAGATCCCTCCGATTACGGCGGATCATGGGAACCAATACCTAACCTTATCATCCTTATATCACCGTACATAAAGTAAAGTTGGTCGGTCTATTTGGTATTGTTCATACGCCATTGGAACCAATTGAAAACCATTTGAAAATCAATTCGGATACTTGTGATATATTATCAAAGCATTTTGTACTGAATTGTTTTGATATTTTAGAACGAGAACTCCCCTCAACATGTGCATCAAGTATTTGAAAATGTTTTGCACACGGAGGCAAGAGAAAAATTAACTTCTTTGATTACCATTTTCTAAAGATATCAACATCACTTCCTTGATCAAATCAAGTAGATAAAGCATTTCCGGGAAGGATGAGGTTTCCATAAATTTGCTCCCCTCAATATGTGCCTCGAGGTTTGAAAAGAGTTTTGCACATACTAGAGGAACTTGCACATGAGATAAATGATCACGTTTCAAATCATAGGTTTAAGATAGATGCTCCCCTCAACATGTGCATTGAAAATTTGAAATCGTTTGTCACATGTGGGAAGGACAGCATGTACATCCTTATAAAACCATTTACGAATTATCGGTTTAAATCCAATTTAAATCACACATTCTCCCCGATCACAATTATCAAATCATTTGAGATTTGTGATCTCTTATTGATTTAAATTGATTTTGAAAGCTTTAAGGAGAATTGTGACTTGATTATGAAAGCGTTTTAAGCGATAAGGATCGGATTTTAAGACTTTAAACTCCATTGATAAAACATGCATGTACATCTTTTGAAAACAATTTAATGCCAAATAACTTTTTAATTTAATTGAAATCATTCTCCCCTCAATCAATGACATAGGTTGTTGATTGAGAGAGAGATTTTGACAAATAAGTCGATGATTATCAAAAATAGAGATCGAGTTATTTTTCAAAGCATTTAGTTTTCAATGAGATAAATGTTTATAGAATCGAGCATGGAATTTTGAAAACATGATAAAACATGGCTCTGTTCTTTCTTTTAAAACCGGGTTATTGCACGAAAATGACAATAAACCATTTTTCTCTCTCTCAAAAAATTTTTATTTTTTTTTTTTTTTTTTTTTTTTTTTTTTTTTTTTAAATTCGAACAACATCTAAAGTCCGTGTCATTCTTTGAATGACAACATCAAAACCGTAGATATTATCGAATCGAGAGAAACATGACAAAATGACAATATTTTTGAAGATTTTTGAATTTTCAAATTTTATGGATTTTGAAAGTTTTATATTTTCTATTTGATTTTTGAAGGTTTTATAATTTTGTATTTTTTGTTTTCGAATAAATATTTACAAGAGATAGATGAAGAAACCTTTACTCCTCGTCTTCCTCACGAAGGCGTTTGAGAGTTACGGTTGAAGGCTTTTCAAGCCAAGGCGTGGAAGAATAAACTCAAGCGTTCTCTTGGAAGAGCTTTGGTGAAGATGTACGCTAGCGATATTCGGACCTCACAAAATATAGTTCCACCACACCTTTTCCACTTGTTCCACGATGAAATGATGTCGAATGTCGATATGCTTTGCTCTTGAGTGTTGAGCGTTGTTGCATGAGAGAGCAATAGCACTTTATTATCACGATGCGGAGGATTTTGTTGAATACAAAGCCATAGTCGGATAATTGAGATCTCATCCATAAGATTTGAGCACAACAGGATGACATGGCTATGTATTCGACCTCTGTAGAGAAATAGAAGTACTCATTTGCTTCTTTGAAGACCGACTCACAAGCTTATCACCCAAAAGCGAGCACCTCGGGCGTGCTTGACGTGTATCTTGACAACTGCATGATCGGCATCTGCATAGGCCGTTAGTGACATACCGGTGTCCTTGGTACCAAAGACCCATATTGATGGTTCCTTGGAATACCGAAAGACCCGTTTAAGCGCTTCAAGGTGCTTTTTAGTAGGCAGCACGGTATCTAGCACACATGCAAGCAACGAACAAGATGTACGGTCTACTAGCGGTGAGGTACATCGGGGACCCAATCATACTACGATATTTCGTTTGGTCAATCATGATCCACAGTGGTCCTCATCTAGTTTGGTTCGGTCAATCATGGGGGTGTCAACGAGGTCACTAGAATCAAATCCAAATTTCTTTAAAATCTACATTGCATATTTAGATTGATTTATGAAAATGCCTCGGGACTTTGTGAAATTTGTAATCCCAAGAAAAATGACATTTGTCCCATCATTGACATTTGAAACTTTGAACTCATTTCATTTGAAAAGCGATCACATTCCATTGGGTGCATCGAGGCAAAATAATATCATCAACATAAATTTGAACATGAGTTAAATGTTTGCACGACTTCACGGTGAATAAGGTAGGATCAAGCTGCTCCTTTCTTTGAATCCGGTTGATAGAAGAAACTTTGTGATGTATCATACCATGCCCTTGGAGCTTGCTTTAAACCGTAAAGAGCCTTCTTGAGACGATAAGCGTGAGTAGGATGCTCTTGATTCACAAATCCTTGGGTTGGCGGCGTGAGCGACTTCTTTAAGATCTCCGTTCGAAATGCCGTCTTCACATCCATCGATATACTACCATGTTCTTACTAGCGACATTAGCGGAAAGATTACGATTGCCTCGATTCGAGCAAGCTGGAGCAAAAGATTCTTCAAAGTCTATACCCTCCTCTTGGCGATATCCTTTAGCAACTAATCGAGCCTTGTTCTTCAACACATCACCATGCTCATCAAGTTTCACTTTGAAGATCCATTTAAGAGCAATAATCATAGCTTACGATCTGGGCGGTACTAACTCCCATACATCAAGTCGATCAAACTCATGAATTTCATCTTGCATGGCATTGAACCACTATCTTCATTCATGGCGGTTTAACATCTTTTGGTTCGATCTTAGATAGTGCGGAGTTGAAGAAACACCATAAGGCATCGGTTGCAAGTTGTTTCGGGTTGATCTGGGACGAGAGGATTTCCAATGATGTTGTCTAATGGATGATCGTGAGTCCATTTTACGAGGGTGTTCATGTGGCGGTTGTTGAGGCGAGGTAGGTGAGTCGATGTCTCTGAAGAAGATGGTTACGATGATGATTCGGGAGTAGCAAATATGTTTTCAAATGGAGCATCTTGAGGAGTAGCAAAGGGATTAACTTCATCATTGATGCGAAACATTTCCATGATGTACATTTGAAGAATGATGATTTGTTGATGAGGCGAAGGATCGTGACGGTGCTTCTTGACTTAAAGATATTGAGGCGAAGGATTGACTTCATTCACGGGAATATGAGCATCCTCTGTTGTAGGGATCAACACCTCATTAGTAATTGAATCATACAGTTCATCAAACATAGGATCAAACAATTTCTTTAAATCATCTTGGATGGAGGTACATATGGAGTTTCTTGAGAAGAGTTTGGAACAAGAGATGAACCAATGGGATTTGTTTTGAAGTGCGGGTCTGGTGGAGTGTCGAGGAGCCATTTGACGGTCGACTCATCAAGCGTAGCGTGAATTGTTTCCATGATATTTCGGGTTCTTTTGTTGTAGATTCGGTATCCCTTTTGTTTGATGCATATCCTACAAATACTCCAATGTCGACTTTAGCCCTAAGTTTCCCTAAGTCTTGACCCTCATTAGTTGGATAGCACAATGCACCAAACACACGAAGGAAAGAGATTAGGTTTTTGTTGTGGACAAGTTCATATGGAGTTTTCCATATACGGTGTGAATTAGGGAGCGATTTTGTGTGTAGCATGCGATGGCGATTGCTTGACCCGGAGAAACATTGGAACCTTTGAGTAAATCGGCATTGTTCTAGCGGCTTCAACGAGTTCGATTTCGTCTTTCAACTACACCGTTACGTTGAGGAGTTCGTGGAACACTTCTTTGATGGTGATTCCAACGCTTTCATAGAATTCATTAAGTTGTTTGTTGACAAACTCGGTTCCATTATGCATTACGATAATTACGGCGGTTTTGTTAAGTCGAACTGCAATTTGTTTGATGAGTTTGATGATGATATCGGGAGTTTCATCCTTTGTCCTTAAGAACTTGACCGGTGAATCTAGGTAATCATCAACCACAACTAACACATATTTCTTCCCAAAGATATTACGCACCCTCATTGGTCACATAAATCCATATGAATCATATGAAGAACTTACGTGACGAGTTAGTAGGTTTGGGTTTATGGGCATACTTCTTGCTTTTTCCCAATTGACATCTTGAACAAAGATGATCCTTTTCATACTTTAGTCTAGGTAAACCTACAACTAAGTCCTTTACGGAAAGATCGTTGATGGTGCGAAGTTCAAGTGATTGAGGCAGCGATGCCATAACCATGACTTTGTTTTGAAGCCTTTGATAACAAGCGATTGGAGAAGCCCTCATCATGTCATCGATAGAGATGGTGTAAAGATTTGACCCACGAGTTCCTTTTAACAGTTCCTTACCATTAAGATCTCTAACAAAGCGGTATGTTTTACGAAGGCAACTTCTAGATCGAATCACGAATTGACCAAGAGAGCAGTTATGACCCAAACCTTCTACATAGTAAACTCTAGAGATGACACTATCACCAACAACATAATCTCCATAACCCATAATAGCACCGAAATGATCATTACCAAATCTAACGGTCCGATGAATTTGCTCACGAAGTTCATGAGCGCGACCGGTCTCGGTCATATGCTTGGAGCGACTGAGTCCGGTACCACGAGCGATTTGAGCGATCTGCGGTTGAACACGAGACAAGAATGGATAAGCGGATAATTGGGATCCCATGCAAGAATGGGTTCCATTTGGTTAGTAACAATGTTTGGAACACCCGCATCGAAATAGAAGCATTCATATCGAAAGTGAGGCAATGGAATCGTTGTGAATAGATGCGATACTAGTGTCGATATTAGCCACATTCACGGTGTGATCACTTCTTAAGGAATAGTTCTACGGTAGGCATCCATTTTCTAGTGGGCATTATCGATTAGTCTTAAGACCAACGGTGTCCAATAAAAGCCTATTTTCTTGAATGTTCTTCTGTGGGTTTCCTTTGTTTTCTAACTTTCTTTCGTTTTGCCTTTTAGCCTTCTTAGCATGAATTTTAGCATTAACAATATTAGCTGGACAATTAACATCATTAGGCGAGCGGTAACACCACATTCATGATTAGAAAGCGAATTCAAGCGGACATCGGTACAAGGTTTGCAAATAGTATCGAATTGAATTAATTACGATGCGCCTATGGCTAATACTAGAATCAACACGATTCGTTTTATTCAATTCAAGCTTAAAGTTCCTAGATTGTTCTTCTACTCTCTTCGGTGCACATTCTTAGCTTGAGAGGTCCTATCATTCCTTGTATTGTCTTGAGACTTTGACTGCTCCGTTTAATGTCATGATTACTCTGTAGAGGAATGGGAACATTAGTTGGTTTAACTACTCTTTGCATCACTGTTTAGATGTCTTTTGAGTGCGAACTACATGCGGTGCACTAAGGTTCACTTTCTTAAAACTAGAGTCTTGTGATTTGTACTCTAGAAGGCACACTTGAGTTCTCTTTCTTAGCATTGACGGATCTGGAATCGAACTACTTAAAGGCACACTACGGTTCACATTCAAAACATTGGGAATCGAATGCATATCATACTTAGCGTTAGGCATTGAGCATGGAATCAAAGGATTAACTCTCTCACCTAATGACTTTGGGCATATTGTGATCAAGCATTCTAAGATTTCTTGAGATCGTTTGGCATATAAGCATGCATGTCCAATTGCATTATCATGAGGTTTCTCTAGCTTATCCTCTTCAACAATCTCACATGAGACATTCTAGGCAATCCTTAAGGGATGAGAAGTATGTTTGAATGGCAAGTTTGTTGTTCCTTAGATGAGGAGGGACATATGTCACAGATAAAGCATATTTATTACAAGAGTGAACCTTTGATACAACATTCTCCCCATTGGTCATTGGCATTTTCCTTTTACGACTCTTGATTCTCAATTTCCTTTTGCAATGAAGCTATTTGATCGTTATTTTTATTCTGAGTGACTTTAATTGATTCAAATAACTCATTGAAATGACGTTTAACCTTTTCATTTTCTTCTAGAAAACTTTCATTTTCCTTTTGTAAAGCATTTACTAAGTTTTGAAGATGAAACGTTTGAGAATTCGAGAATCTAAAGGAGGAGGCATTTGGGAGCTGTCATATTGTTCGTTTGACCCTTTAATTGAGAGATTTGGGCTTTCAACTTTACGATCGTGTTGCTTGAGCTTGAATCATTCATCACGTTTGTTAATTTGAAAAGCGCATCAAACTCGGAGCATCGAAGATGTCTTGATATTTGAAGTTTTGACATTTTCTTTGAGATGTTGATATTTTAGTTGTAAATTAAAATACTCAACTTCTAGTTTAGAAAAATGTTTAACCAAAGTGTCGTGATCATCGGTTCAATTTTCTCGTTTAGTTTAGAATTAGTTTTTCAAGCTCAATGACACGATCATGGGAGACTTTCGAGACAGCAGATAGTTCATGAAATTTGGAAGCATTAATAGAGCAATTTGAGCGATGAAAAAATATCTTGAGCAACACATTCGATAATAAGAGTCTCATTTAAGGTATGCAAGTTCTTCCTCTCAATCTCATTATATTTTAGTGCACGCTCATAATCACTAACTTGACTACCATTGCATCAAATTCCTTTTCCATTCCCTTGATATCGGTTTCTATCCCTTTTAAGACTCTCAAAGTGATCTTTTAGAAGTTTAAAGAAAGGCATGACCTCGGTTAAATAACATTCTTTCATTTGCTCAAAACCCTTTCTCCTTACATTATACCGGTGGGTGTGATCCTTTTCTTGCAAGTTTTCTCAAAATCAACAAATAGTTGAAATATAACATATTGACTAATTAAGGTCTTGCTTTTAGTGGCAATTTTCTAGGAACAAGATGCATTGGTGTATTAGGAGGATACACGATCGCTCTAGGCATTTTCCATAAAGGGGTTTGTTTCAACAATATTTTCGACTTTACGCTTATCTAAATCCTTTTTCGAGAAAACTTGTTGGGAGTCAACAATGTTTGAGGCTTAAACATGTTCAAGGAAATCAGTTTTCCTTCTTGTAGTCATGGGGAGTGATAATTATTTTTTCTCTTTGCATTTAGGGTCATCTAGTTTTTGTTCATCCTTTCCTAGTGACTTCATCGATTTCTTATCTTCCTCGGTGCACTCAACGCAACTAGGTTTACGCCTAGGCTTAAGGATTTCATTACCATCATAAAGCACCTTATGAGCATTTCTAGCCTTTTAATTACCTCTGGATTTGGTTCCTCAACAAGGGAATGCTATGCTTATCGCTTAAGACTCGATGTTTAGTGACCATGTGAGCGATCGAATGGTGTTTCCTTGTATGTACAACTTGTTTTCAAGTTTGTTTTCAAAGTTTTGATTAGAAAAATCTCTCAAGAGTTTTGATTCCTTTGCATTAAATTCTTGCTTAAGCATTTTCACATTTTCTTGAAGTTCTTGTTTTGTTTATTTGTTTTAGAAAGTTTTTCTTGCAAGGAATTTAATTCTTGTTTCAATACTTCTTCTCTAAACTTACTTTTCTAATTCTTGTACTCACTTGGTCATCCATTTCACTGCTCACGGTGGTCAACTCAAACTTAGCACGTTGTTCATAAATAGCAACACGTTCTTTATAGGCATTTAGTTGAAATTACGAGAATCATCGAGGCGCATGCGGTGTATTCATCAAAACATAGTCATTGTTGATGCGGAAGATGCATCACTTGGTACAACTTCACTTTCACTTTGTTTCACATATTGATCATATGGGACAATATCGATATTACCCATATTTTCAATATTTGATTCAATAGTTTCGATTGATTGTACTTTGTCATGCATCTGTTGCACATCGACATCATCGTATAGTTTTAATACCTCGAGATGAGCTTGTCATGGGATGGGCCACTAGTGGTGAAGAAGAGACCTTGGGAGAAACCATTGGAGAAATGCTAGCCAAAAATTGTGTGTGTCGTAGGTCCATCATCCACATCAGTCGTATGCATCACGGTCGGCGACTTGAAAGGCATTCGATGATTGTGACCTATCTCTGAATAATTTGCTCATCCACATCGCATCATAGGTCTTGGCATTGCCCTCGGCAAAAAGCGACAATTCCTCTTCATCCAAAGCGGCACCATTGTCACGAGCTTGTGCGGTGACATCTTATCTCGAAGTAATCGGCGATACATGGGCGCTTTGGAGATGTGCGGTTCCTTGCAATGTGTCCCTCACCACCACAGTTATAACATTTGATTGGCTTAGCTTGACCTTGGTTACCATTCCTTCCTCGATTACGGTTGCCAACATAACCTCTCCCGGCTCCACCTCGTCCACGATCATCTTGTCTTTCTGAGCTGGTTGCACCACGATCCTTCCATCTTTAACGGTGGCTTGATTGTGTGGGTTAGATCTTTATTACGAGGTTGTTGTTGGTTTGTGGGAGAGAATTCATGTTTTGACTAATGAGAAGAGCTAGTTGATTAATGAAGTTACCAGCGTGAGCATCGGCATCGACTTGTTTGTACATAGGATCGGGAATGAGTTTGTGATTACCATTACCCAAGGGTATGACTTGTGATGCTTTGGTTGTGATTCCGATGTTTGAGTAGAAAATTTGTAGAGTCATTAGGCGAGCTTGTCTCTCCTGGTTGGTTTTGAGCGATTGAGAATCAATTTTTCAAACATAGCATGTCTCTCATTACGAAGGAGGAAGGCATAGAGTTGCTCATAGTTTGTATTCTTCAATCCTTTAGTGAGCTTCACAGTGGTAACAAACTTGTGCCATTCGGGATTCATGTTGTTCACAAATTTTGAGTTCGGTGAATGTTAGGCATAGTCATTCGATGTTCCTCATGTCATTTACTAACTTATGAAATCTCACATAGTACTCATAGACATTCTCATCGGTTTCATCTTGAAGTGCTCAAATTCGTCATAGAGTTGGGATTCTCTGTCTTCCATAGTTAATTACGAACACGAGAGAAGCATCTTAACATTATCCCAAAGCGCCTTAGCATCGGTGTTATGATTGATCGACTTGTAGATGTCTTTAGGAAGACCTTGAAGAACAATGTTTGAAGCCACGATATCGCATCAAATCTCTTTTATCCTTATCATCAAGCTCATCATACATCTTAGGTGCATCCATTCCGTAGCAGAGTACCATCTTCATTAGTATCAAGTATGTCTCTAGTCGTCTCAACTCGATATGGTCCTTCATCAATGGATTTGAGAATGTTGACACCATTTTCCTTTCAAGGCAATACAATCGATTCGTTGAGCCCAAGAATCGTAGTCGATTCTGTCAAGCATGGGTGGGCGAGTATCGAGCCATTGCTTGAACATCCTCGACAGAGTGGAGATGATAGTAGGAGCGTTGGTAGACATGTTAACAGATTATACGGGATTTTATAACTCTATGATTAAACCGGAAATAGATTCTTTCACGGGTTTTACTAAATCAAGAAAACCGTAAACAATCACTCAAGTCGCTAGAAGATAATGCACTAAGTCGCTAGAAGATAATGCACTAAGTCGCTAATACTTAATTAGCTACACCACTAAGTCGCTAGAGTCCCAGTCGCTAGACAAATGCAAGTCGCTAAGTAGTAACTCGCTAAGCCTCAGTCGCTAGCAAAATTTTGGCGACAATTAAGCTACTCAGTCGCTAAAGATACAAGTCGCTAAAGAGCAACTCGCTCCGACCAAGTCGCTATCACCAAGTCGCTACCCGTGGTGGAGGTCCACTACTTGTCTTGTAAATCGCTAGATCTAAGTCGCTGGGTTTAAAGCGTAACTCGCTACAAATTTGTAAAGCAAGTCGCTCTGAAGAAACTAATCCGTGAGTAAGTCGCTAGCATGAAAAACCACATAAACATCACTTTTCAATCCAAAACAACCCAACCAAGATGATTTAAGCTTACCAAATGATAACCTACACACTTGTGATGATTCTAAACATAAAAGTACTAACAAAATCCAAACTTTAACACAAGAAATCAACCAAATGATGCAAAAACCACTAAACTTTTCAAACTCAAAACCACCTAAAACCACTATAAATCCAAAGATGTGCAAGATATGATCTAACCATGGCTCTTGATACCAATTGTAAGATATAACTTTTCACATACACATCAAACCATAACACAAAGTAGCATATAGATGGAATTCTAGAGAGAAAGTTAGAGGTTTAGGGAACTTAGTGAGAGAAAGTGAAAGATATTATTATGAGCTCCAACTCTCTACCTTGGAAGGTAGAGAGTATTTATAGTCTTACATAAATCGCCACACATCGGGTGTGGATCGGGCATACGGTGGGTAAAGACCGTCCGTCCTCCACGGTGTTACTTAACTAAATACTACTTAACTTAAAATAACTACGACTACGAGCTTTCTAACGATTACATATACTTGAGGTGACCGACTCTTTAATACGGAATTTCTAATTCCTAACATCATGTTAAGAACATTGGATTTCGACTTATATGTAGTCTTATGCATATATGTGTTTAGTATTTGGATAATAGAACTGTAAGCAGTTGTATTATATAATGATTTGATAAGCCTGGTATAATTGTTTTCGTTTATACTACTGTGTTCTATATTTGCATGTTTAATCCATGAATAAATTTATTATTCTAAAGTTGTCCATTGTAGATCAACAATATAGGAGTATTGTTGAACTAAGGCAAATGTGAGCGTTTGGTAATAAATTCACTTGATGAATTTTAAAGGATGTGTCCGCCAAACTTATCTGTTATACAAATGCTATGGATATTGGATTACCCCACCCTACGAGTTATCACTTTATCCGCATCATTAAGTGAAATCTCTCAAGTGGTTATGTTTACTCGTCCTTAGACTTGAGATGCAAGTAGGTCTTGCATGTATGCATATCTTTCTTGATTATAGTTAGACGTTGTCCTGAATAAGGTAGTTATAAAAGCTATTTTCAAAATTGATGTGAAGCACATGAATGACATGTGCAGTCAAAATAGAATTTGTTCCTTCACTTGTCTTCTAGAGTATGATAATATTGGGGCCCTCGTTGAATTAATCAGATGTTTGCATAGTTGTACCCAAATGTAAGACAAGATGATGATTGTTTATGCTTGGTAATCTTGATTGTGGAAAACTAGAAGGGGGAGGGGGTTGAATAGTTTTTCCGATTTTAAGTTAGTTTCAAAAACTTTAAATTCGATAATATGTGAGATCGTATGGATGTAAAGAAAGTATAGATCTAATGATAAAGCAAGTAAATAAAGTAAAGCAAGGGATAGAAATGACACAACCGATTTATAGTGGTTCGGCTACAAGGACACCTTCCTTGCCTACTCCACTCCCGAGTCACCTACTCGAGAGTTCAAGCACTATGTCAACAAACTCCTTCACTTGGCGGAGAAGCCTTCACAGCGTTGCTTACACCTTTTCGGTACAAAGCTAAATACCGAGTCCGTAACACGGTGGACCAAACCAACACGACTATTACACAACAAATATGTGAAATATCAAATACAAGATCTTCGCTCTGAAATCTTGCGGAGTGACAAATCAATCAAGGACCCTTGCTTGGATGACTTGTAGAATGCTCGTGATCTCGCCTTAGAGAAGGACCTATATGAGGATCACAATAGAAAGAAAGAAGAACAACTCTCTAGATCAAGTGATCTATTTGTTAGAAGAGAATGAGTGTATGAGAGATTTAGTAAGAAGAGGGTGAGTTAGAATGAAGAAATGGCTCTCTATTTATAGGCAAAATTCTTCCTTGTTCCCGGATCCCACGGATCCCTCCCATGAGGATCCGTCTAGTGTAATCCTAGGGATCCGTGGGACGCTCCTCTTTGCCCATGGGTTTTTGGTTATGGGTCATGGGTTATGGGTTGGTCCATGGGTATTCTTTAGATTCAATGTATCTAATGTATACATTGTATCTAGTCAAGTGGGTATGGGTCAATACCATGGGTTATGGATATGATCCATGGGTTGTGATTTTACCCATCCTAATAAACTATTACAACAAATGCTTAATTACTACATTTTGTATTTAAATGGCTATATGTAAATGCTTTACAAAATAACATGTATCCTTATAATTGTACTTAAGATAACATTATATTTGTTATCAACAAAACACAAAGAGATCGCAAAATATTAATAAGCGTTTTACGGTTTATTTGTATTAACAATCTCCCCTTTTGTTGATGATAAAACATAATGTTATGATGAGTAAAACTTAAGAATAGATGTATGTTTTGAAAGCCCTAAGTTTACTTCTTCTCCCCTTTTGTCGAAACAAAAGTTAACCCATCGAAGAAATAAAAGTGTGGAAAATTAGTCCACGTATGGCTTACTCCCCGCGGCGGTAGCTCCCCTATTTTTGGGCGTCAAGTGAAAAAAAATCCTACAAAAAGAAATGTTAGTAACATGCTTAAATAATCTTGTGATTGACGAGAATCAAGATTGGGAGCCAAGGTATGTAAACAAGGCCTTGTAATAAAACAACAAAGTGTAGTGGTATTTATGCCACCTACAAGCATGTAAAAAAAAGAACAAGACTTGTTCTTGAGAATGACTCAAAAGAAAAGTACTAAAAATAGAAAATAGTAATAATGATTCCGTCCATGCTTGCATAAGGTTATGGATGTAGGTTTTGATGAGTAATGGTATTGATGCGATCAAGGATGAGGTTGAGTATGAATCGCATTTCTTCCCTAACTTCTATTGCAATTTCCCTAGTGGATTGGCAATGTTCACAATGTAAGTGATGTGGGTAATGAGTACGGAAGTTTTACGGGTTGTTTTGATTTGTGAGTTGCGGAAGATGTGGTGGAAAAATAGGAAAATACGGATCAAATCCGGAATGGTCGGAAGTGGTGGTGGAAAAGAACCTAGATGTTCTTGTAGCTTAATGGGAGCTAAGGGTGGTGATGTTTCAAGGTCATTGAATATTGTGTTTGGAGAAGTGGGAGGTGTCAAAAAGGCTATTTCTTTTTGTTTTGGTTGTTTAGATCTTGTTGGAGTCTTAAGGAGTTCCAAAAGAGTGACTTTGGGTGATGAAGTTAGTGTACTCGTTGGTGATGAAGGAGGTGCTATAATGGAAGCATCTTGTGGTGAGTTATTTGATGGTGATGAGCCGTTTGATGATGGTTTTGCTAAGCAACAAGATCGGATGCTAATCCGTGCGGATATCCTAGAGTTTGATTGTGGTATTTTGGAAGGTGGTAGTACAAAAGTTTGGGTTTCATGAAGATGATTGTTTGTACTAGGTGATTCATCTAAAGGGTTTGTGGATGACATGGTGTATTTTGTTTGTGAAGATGAGATGGATTATGCAAGCATTTTGGGAGTTCTATATATAGAAAAACAAAGCATTGTAATGAATGTTTGACCCAAAATATGGATTAAAATCTAATGATTAGATATGAATTTAAGGCATGTGATCATGAGAACACAAGCATTAAAGAACATACTCAAAAAATAAAACAAATGTGGTGTTTTCATCCAAAGTGAGAAAAATAGAAGATAAAACCGACACGTCTCACGGATCCCACGGATCCTTCCTTGAGGATCCGTCCGGCATGAAATTTGGGATCCGTGGATGCAGTGATTCGAGCATCACAAAATTTTCCTTTTGGAAACATTTTTTGCCTAGTGTGTGCCTATATGCAAACTATTTGGAGTTGCGGTTATCTCGACTCAAAAAAAGAAAAGAAACTAGAAGTAGCATCCTATTGAGATGAAAAAAACATATTAGTACATAGTCGAGTTTAGTGTTATCAATGCTCCTAATTCATTGTTGCTTAAATGAATGTACCGAAAACACATATTAGTTATGTATCCCTTTAGCATTCAAAAGACATGAGATGCAATGAAAGCGGGTTTTACTTTGTATTAATAATGAAAAGCGATTTGTCCTAGACGCGAGAAATTGCTTTTGTGAAATTGATATGGGAAGATGTATCATTTCTAGAAAACGTTTCAAAAAGAAATTTCCATTTGCGAAAAAAAATCGCTTTATTCTTTGAAAAGAAGATGTGTATGTAATTATGTGTTTGCAACTTGTACTTATTTTTGGAAGAAAATAAGAGAAACTATGAGTTATAAGTAAAAAAAAACTTGTCTTGGGTTTTGAAAATTCCCGTATTGTTTGTGAGTTGTGCGTGAAATAGAGATCCTAGACTCAGAAAGAAGAAGGCTAGTGTTTACATACCTTGTAGAGTAAAAATAAATTACGACGTTTGTTCCATTAGACCAAGACCAAGATGAAGTAGGTTGAATTGTTCCCTTCAAGCGGTTTGGTGAGGGCGTCGGCTATGTTGTCTTTGGATGCTACCTTCTCAATAGAGATGTTCCCTTTTGAACATTGTCTCTTAGAAGTGATGACGAGTCTCTATATGCTTTGTGCGAGAATGTAATACGGATTCTTGCTTAAAATGGCACCCTTGTTGTCACATGATGGCTATGTCTTAGATGAAAGTAGTCAACTAACGCTTGTTTCATCCATAGTGCTTGTTGGCATGCTTTGCGTCTCGGTTGTTGATATTTCTATGCATTTGTTTCTTTGAAAACCAAGATGTTAAACAACATCCCATAAAAGTAATACCCACTTGTACTTTTTTCAACATAATTGCATGGTCGGAATGCAAATACAATTGTTTCTACTCCGTGCTTAGGATACCATAGTCCTAATTGTGTTGTACCCTTCATATATCTAAATATTCTTTTCGGCTTCTAGGTGTGATGTTTTAGGGTCTTCTTGAAACCTAGCACATAAGCAAACACTAAACATGATATGCCTACTAGCCGTGAGGTAGAAGACTACCAATCATGCCACGATATTTAGTATTATCTACGGATTCGCCATCTTCATCTTTAGTGAGTTTGGTGTCGGATGACAGTCTAATTGGTTTTGTTGTTCCTATTCACTATCGTTTAAAAACAATTAAGTACTTAAAACAATTTAATAGTGAATAATGGTGAAAGTAATGTAAGTAAAACACACAAAGTAATTTTCAACATCATATTCTTATTAGAAATAAATCAAAGAATCGTTACCCAAGTACTTGCGGAATAGTACTTGGGATTGAAATAAACAAAGTTTGGGTGACTCTCTCTAGCTCGGGCTAAGTCGAGCACAACTCTTAGAACCAGCTGAGCTAGCTCAAGGATAAAGTTGTATTTGGAGGTGAAAAGTTGGCTTGTGTGTATGTGTGTTTTACAATTCACAAGCTTAAACTTTTCACTCATTCTCTTATGCTATTTATACAAGTATGATTTTAACTTTAACCTAGAAGACAAAAACATTGATCACGGTAATCACGAATATAGATATATTCGATTCTTTATTTACTTTGCTATTAGTAGTCGGTAGTGACTTCTTTCCATATGAGAGAATCCTTTAGTATCGCAGCTTACTATAAATGGGAAGATATGGCTTTAGTAGATAGGGACTTAGTTTTATCGGGTAAAGCACTTGGGGACTTAGTTTTATCGGGTAAACTTTTCCGCCTAGTCCGCTCATTCTTGATCTTAAAGCCTTGATCTCTTCCTTGGTTTGTCTTGATGCTAGCAGTTGGAGAGAGTCTTAGGGATTCGGTGAGTTATTGTCATCACTCTTGAATCCACCATCTTCTTCTTGACTTAGTCTTCACCCATTAAGTTCCGCCTTCTTTGGTGGAGGCTTCTTCTTCGCCTCGTCTTGAGTATCTGAAGATGGCTCAGCGAGAGACTATGCACTCGGTGACACGATAGTGTTTAATGGATTAAACACTTAGGTTATTTTCTATTCAAATCCTAGATTAAGGGGTTTGGGTATTCTTGAACCAGCGGTCTCCCTATTTGGATATACAAATAGCCTAAGTGTTTGATCGATGTAAGTGAGCAAATGGCTTCTCTTACTTGAATGTACTAATGAATACAATAAGGAACTTTGAGTAATTTAACAAAACATACATCTTTTATTGATCGATTACATAGCTCCTATCACTAGTACAAGAAAGATAAATATGATGTCGGTCGGATGGATACCCGGTGCTTGAGCTTCACTTTCTTGGTGATGAGTGTTTCCTGTCGGGATGGTCTCTTATCTTTGCATTCGGTCTTGACAGAACACGATGTTTCTTTGAGGATTGGATCGAGAGGCCTTTGGAATATAGGCGATCATTGCGGCCACACCGGCTGATCAATATCACTCCATCTTTGAAATCTTTGGGTTTCCATAGACATCAATGTGAAATAGCCCTCTTTCGGGCTCTTCAATTACAAAGCAGTTCACAAATTTTACACCCTCGGCTCTCTGTTGCATTCTAAGCGAGCACTTTGATCTCGGTTGGAACTCAACTCTTTTCCTTTTGCGGTGGATGCTTGTGGTTGAGATCCTTGTGGTGCGATCAAAGCGGTGAATTCCAGTTGGTGGTGCATCTCTCGACCTTTCATATCTTTTCTTGAGCATCTTCATCGACTCCTTGACCACCTTATTTTGCTTCTTTCCAATGATCGGACCAAGTTCATCGAGTTCGGTGATCCCAAAGTCGGTGAATTTTAGGGATCATGAACCTCAAAGTGTCTTTGTCATCCCTACATAAACATTCATAGCCAATGGTTTGGTGTTGGGAATAATCTTGACATCTGTGATTTTTCGAGAAGCCTTGGTGGTCATTGTCGATTGTATTCCTTAACTCGCTTTGCACGAGAGCTTGATTTTCTTTCTCTTTTCTTCCATTGCTTTCTCATTTCGACCATCGGCGACTGAGCTTCCTTGAACTTTTGTCTGCTGACCCTTTTGGAGCTTGCTTGCATCTAATCCCATGTTCTCGGCTTCTTGGCGACAACCTTTGCGGTGCTTCTCTGTTCCTTTTCTCTTCCTCACTAGTTTCATTCTTCTTTCTTCTTTAGCAAGATGTTTACTCATTTGTTGTGGTGTGGCGGTATTGATGTCGCCGATTTTATAGGGAATCTTCTCGGGCTCGTGATTGTCATTTGCCTTTGCCTTTGTCTGGCACGAGGAAGATGATGCAACTAATGGTGGTGTTGTTGTTGTGACCGTCGGTGTTGTTGTTGTTGATGTTTGTGGTGGTAGTGAGGATATGGGTATTCTTGAGGCTAGTGCGAGATGATGTGGGAGCTCACGTCTGGAGGTGTTTGCTCCCCTCGGTGTGAAGAGAGTCTCTTTGATATTCTCCCCTCAGCTGTTCTTGGGAGCTTCGGTGAGGGCAAGAGTTGGAGTTGGTCTTGAGGGGCGGGCTGCTTGACCATGAAGGCTGATAGATTTCGGTGATCATGGCCTTAATCTGAAATATCTGCTGAATACCGGTGACCTTTGCATCCAGTTAGCTGAGAGATCTCTAAGCGGTCATCAGGGACCAAGATTCGAGCCATAGAAGATGAGGCTGAGCCATAGCGATTACACAGTGTTCAAAGAGTCCCCGAGTGCGAAGACATTGAGGCGAAGATTGGAGACCACGAACATTTGCAGTTGGAGCATTTCAATCGATTCGGTCAGTCGAGATGAGTTTTTCACATACACCTCGGTGGCCTCGGCACTTTGGCATTGAGTCTTGGGTCTTCTTTTGACATCCACGATTTCATCAATTGTAACCCCACATGCGAAGATGCTTGAGGAACTTAACGAGGTTTTCATCGATCGATAAGGTGTTGGTACATGAGATCTCGGTGCTCATGAACATTTTCATTGAAGGTGAGCACATCGGATCGAAGATCGGCGTGGTGGTGTTGCCGCTTGATGTGTTGATCCCAAAATTGTTCGGTAACCCGATTATACTGTCTCCTTGAGGCTTTAGTGATCCTTGAACGTTGTCTTTCGATGTTGGAAGAATGTTGTCAAAGCGGTTAAATTCCAATTTGGATGATGAGAGTCGAGTCATTATCTTACGGATGAAATGGTGACTCGGTATGCTCCTTTGGATCGGTGAGGCTCTTGTTGATTGAACCTCGGCGTCCATTTCTTCTCCGGTGATAAAATTTCATCTTGATTTGACAAGTTCATCCTCGAGAATAGAATACCGGTGACATCGGCAATTGTGAGCAAGGGGTTGGTGATGGGTTCCATATCGTGGTGGTATATATCCTACGAGTCTTTGTCCCCGTTGACCCCTCGGACCTTGGTGGGAGTTTCCAGTGCCTTCTCGGAGTCGAGATTGGTTTTGGGTTCCGTATCGGTGGGTTGTTTCTTTCCTCGAGTCTTTGTCCCCAGTGACCCCTGAGACCTTTGGTGGGTGTTTCCAGTGCCTTTGGCGAGTCGGTGATTGTTGTATCCCTATCGGTGGGTTGTTTGTTTCCCCGAGTCTTTGGGATCGATCGGTGTGCCCTCGAGACAAAGACTTGGATTTGTTAATGTCATCATCGGGCGTGGTGGGGCGCTCCCCTACCGGTGGGTTGTTTGTTTCCTACGGATCTTGGGGAGTAGTAGGTGTGACCAAGGGCCTTGGTTGTGATGTGTCGGTGTCCTTCGTTGTCACGGGGTGGTTGTTGCACAGTCGGTGGGTGTCTGTTTAGTCTCGGGCTTTTGTGCCTCTTGGGTTGTGCTCACGAAGCCTCGGGGCCTGAGACTTTGGTTTAGTCTTAGTCGATCGAGACTTCCCTTTCTCTTTTAGGGGCGGGGTTTGGAGACACGATCCACTTTGATTGTTCTGACAATCATGTGGGCCGTCAATTCAATGGGAGTGACAAGGGATGGGTCCTTTTGAAAATTTGATGGGCTCGGGATGCGGTAAATTTCAAATTTTTCATCACGAGTATAATTTGAACCCGATGCGATTGCAAAGCACAAGAGACAAACCTAGGATCTGAAGCGTGCCGTCCTAGTTTTGCTCTGTAGCCGTTCGAGATCACTTGTAAATGATCTCCCTATGTCGACGTGTGACCCCATTCATCGAGCGATGCCATCATCAATGAATAGAGTTAACTTGTTCGGTGGATGAGTGGTTCCATGAGGACACGAATCACAAAAGTGAAGAGGATCCTCCAAGCCACGGGAATGAGCTTTTAGTATTTGGGGTCTTGTCCAAAAAGTTGGATCTAAAGCGATTTGTTTTAACCCATCCTTCTTGTGGAGGGTTCGGGATGGGCGACATAAATACCTTTGTTATAATCTAACCTGTTGAAGTGCAAAGCGTTTTGTAATCCGGGGTGTATTGTTGCCCCATTAAGGCGAACGATGAGATACTCACGAGTGGTCTAAGGTTATTCTCATCGATAGAAGGTGTCGGGTCAAAGGCTTTAGTTGTAGCCCAAAACTCCACGAGGTAGTTTGGAGTGCGATCTTGAGGACATTTACAAAGGCCGTTTGAGTGGGCGGTTGAATAAAAATTTTATAATGTCTTTATAGGTTGGGACATTTTGGGGTATTCAAAATTTCCTATGACATTATTTGTTTTAAATTCAACGTTAGTAAGATCCCTACCTTTGAGAAGCAAACTGGAGAGATTGTGTTCTAGCCATTTCCATTAAAGAAGATTTTAGGGTTTTAAAAAATGTTTTGACTAGAACAATCAAAGTATTTAGATCTCTCAAGTTTGTGATGAAAAACTTTTGTAAATGTTTACAAGGAGGGTTTTCCAAAAGAGGTTTTAAAGATTTTGAGAACACACAAATTTTTCTGGATTTGAGAAAGGATTTTGTGAGTTTAGTTGCGAGAAAATAATTTGTGTGTGTTTTGTGGTTTTGAAGAGGTATTTATAGAGTAGTGAGAGGGTGGTTTTGTATAAGCGTGGATATGTAAAGACCATTTTGAAATCGTTTGATATTCCACATTTAATGCCACCCACCACTTCACGCATGATAAAATCCGTCTTTCAAGGAAAAGCAGTTGCAATGCTGCGATAAAAGTGCACTTTAGCGATAATAAAATATCCATAGGATATTTTATGTGAAGAAAGCATTTAATGCCAAGTGGGGTGAGGTAAATGATGATACTCGACGATAAGACATGTATTCCTATATTAAATTGGTGGGATTACCAACCTAGGACATTTAAGTAACTAATACTTGGAGCATTTAGTTACTCATTCAATGCTTTATGTCGGGGACCACGAGTGAGTCTTACTCATTCGGTGAGAGGTTTGTTTTGGATGTTCGGGGAGAATGAACCATTTGAGAGAACTTCTTGAGATTGGTTTCGGATACGACTTTCAATGTCAAGCATTCCCAATTCGACTTTCGGTCTCACGAAGGTAGGTTCATCAAGGTTTTGTGAAGATATCGGCAAGTTGATATTGGTAGGGATGAAATGAAGTTCAATGTCTCCCTTCATTATGTGATCCACGATGAAGTGATATCGATATCAATGTGTTTGGTTCTTTGGTGGAGGGCGGGGTTGTTGGAGATTGCAATAGCCTTGGTGTTATCACGAGAAGATGGGCACCATTTTGTAATGGATGTCATAGTCATTGAGTTGACTTTTCATCCATAATACATTGGCACAACATCTGCTGCTGACTACATATTGACGGTGAGGACATAACTCTTGATTGTTGCTTTTAGCACTCCAACAAACTAGTTTTCCTCAAAAATTGCGGGACCACGAGGTACTTTTACATCCATGTTGCGGACCGGCATAATCGAATCGAGTAACCGCGAGATCAAACCACGAGCATTTTGGATAATAGAGTCCAAGGTTTGGGGTTCCCTTGGTACTGAGTATTCTTTTGGCTGCGGTGAGATGGGATTCTTTAGGATTGGGTGATATCTTGCTATTAGGCAGGTGAGAATTGGATGTACGGTCTAGAAGCGATTAGATACATCGGTGAGCCTACAATCCTACGAAATGAGTTTGATTGGTGATTTGCCGGTGAGATCGGGTCCAAGGTTGTTAGGTGGGACCATTGGAGTCTTCAACGAGGCGCGATCGGATATCTCATATTTCTTCAAGAGATTTACGGTGTATTTCTCTTGGTGATGGATATTCCTTTATCGGTTTGCACGATTTGTAGTCAAGAAAGTATGTGAGTTCCCCATCATGCTCATTTCAAACTTCTTTGTCATCGGTTTTCAAGCTGTTTGCAAAGTTGTAGTTTGTTGAGCCAAAGATGATGTCATCAACATACACTTGGACTAGAATCACATCTGTTGAGTTCTATAGACAAGCAGTGTTGTCTATCTTTCCTCGACAAACTTGTTTTGTATCGGGAAGGTGAGAGAGTTTCATACCATGCCACAGGAGCTTGTTTAAGTCCATAAAGGGCTTTGTCAAGCTTCTGAGACATAGTCGAAATTCACTACTCTCAAAGCACGGAGGTTCTTGAACATATACATCTTCCTTGAGATCACCATTTAAGAATGCACTTTTAACATCCATTTGGTAGACCACGAAGTTCATGTATGTTGCATATGCAAGAAAGATCTGATGGCTTCCATTCTTTGCGAGAGCAAATGTTTCATCATAGTCGATGCCTTCTTGTTGTTGTAACCTTTGGCTACAAGTCGGCTTTGTTTTTAATAGCGATGCCGTTTTCATCGGTTTTGTTTACGAAAACCCACTTCATTCCTATGACTACTACATCACGAGGACATTTGATCAAGGTCATGACCTTGTTTTTATCAAGCTGCATTGCAGTTCTTCTTGCATGCTTTGAACCCGGCTTGGGTATTTTAGAGCCTCGGTGACACTTTTGGGTTCTATCTCGATAGGTAATCGACATATAGACATTCATTGGTGAAGCTGCGGTTAAGTTAGCGACCATGCTTCTAGTGAGCATGCCCTCGGTGGGTTCACCAATGATGTTTACAAGCTCAATGTCACGAGATCTTGTCCACTTACTTTGTGGTGCAGGATCGAGCTTGAAGATGTCCTTTGGGAGTTCGGTGTGAGTTCGGTGCAAGAGCCACGGGATCATTTAGATCATCTGTTGAGGTGTCTTGTTACGGTAGAGGTTCTTGAGTTATAGGATCACGATCATTTGGATCGGTGTTACCTATCGAGTGGGATGGCGATTATCAATGAATTCAGCGATAGTTGGTTGTGACGGGTTGTGAGGCAAGACATAATATGAGATGTCGACATCGACTTGGTATGAGGAATTGGTTTCGATGTTGTACTCATCGGAGGATATCTTGATGAGTTATCAATTCTATTTCTTCCTTTGAAGTGTTGGTGAACACGATGCTTTCTATACTTTCATCAAAGGTGACATGATAGGTTTCCTCAACTTGTTGTCTCCTTGTGTTAAATACCACGAAGGCTTTGGAGATCGGTGAGTAACCTAGAAAGTATCCATCATCGACTTTAGCATCGAACTTGCCTAGATGATCCTTGTGGTTATGAATAAACACGGGACATCCAAACACATGGAAGTAGGCGATGTCGAAGTCTACCTTTGAATATCTCATATGGGGTTTTATTATGTCTTTTGACAATGATTGACTGTTTTGAGTGTAACAATTTGTTTTAAGCTTGCTTGATCGAAATGCTTTGAAAAGTGAGCCATTTAACATGGTTCTTGCGACCTCAATGAGAGTTCTGTTTTCCTTTCGGCTACCCCATTTTGTTCGGGGTATAAGGAGATGAGAAATTTTGGGAGATTCCTTCTCATCACGAAACTCTCAAGCTCGGCATTTCTAAATTGATACCATTATCGATTCGATTTGTTTCCTTTGTAATGTCATTACGGTTTTCAATGTTCACGATGAATGACATTATAGTATCATTACTGACTCTTTTGGAAAGAAAGTATACCCAGTGTATCTTGAATACTCATCAACAATGACAAGTGTATACTTCTCATCTTTGGATTGATCTAGGGTGGTGGTCAAAGAGATCCATATCACGAGAGGTGAAGCGACTTTTGATAGAAATTTTGCTTGGTTTTGAAAGATGCTCTTTTATGTTTGCCTTTTCACGGTGAGCATGGTTTATCTTTTGCAAAAACCGGTGATGGTAAGCCAAGGACCTTGTTTTGTTTTGCCAAGTTGTTGATGTTTTGAAGTTTAAGTGTGAGAGTCTCTTGTGCCACGACCAATTGATAGTTTCGGTGGCTTTGGCAAAGAGACGAGTTCCATCTTTAGAGAGTTGACATGTCTAAGACATAAACATCGTCTCTCTAGGAGCAATCAACACAACTTCCTTGTTGGCATTGAAAATGGTACCTTGTTTGTCATTGAATTGTACAATGTACTTAGCATCACATAGTGGTGACGATGAGATTGTATTTGAGACCATTGACATAAGCAATCCTAGAAAACTATTCCATTGCGGTTCTTGAACCATAACCTTACATGGGACATGATGAGTTATCACCAAATACTACCTTGGGCCTGGTTCCTTTACATACTTGTGCGAGATATTCCTTCACACGGTCATGCTTCTTGAGCATCCTTTGTCTAGATGCGGATAGGCTCCTGGCATGCCTCTGCACAAGTAGTAAAGCGAATTAGTTTCTCTTCGTGACCCACTACTAGTGGGCTTGGGTCTCATGGTCTCTTTGAATTGAGCAATCGATTCATGGTCGGTGGTGGAGTGCAATGAGCTACCACGGGTTTTGCATTTAGAGGCGAGGATGACTCGGTGGATTTTGGTTGTTTTGAACTTCTCCTTGCATGGATGACATTGTCATCTTGAGATGTCTTATGAGTTGTGTTACCGCAAATATCACGGCATATGTTCATAAGACAATCATCGGCGATGATCATTAAAGCCACGATGTGGGCAAGGAGGAAAAGGCTTTGCTCTCAACTTTTGAGCTTTGGATGAAGAAGCATCTTGATGACCAACTTTGGTGTAGTTTTCTTGGTGAGAGAGCTCACATATTGCAAGTGGTCGGCGATCTGTGATCATCCTTTTACGAGATCATGCAAAAAGGATTCTATAACAATTGTCGATGGTATGGTGGTATAGTGGCATAGATCACACTTACGCTTGTTTTGGTGGTGGCTTTTGACTTTGAGGAACTAGAGGCGACTTTGTCTCCTTGATTGGTTCGGGGACCTTTTCAATAGATTCCATTTTGTCGGTTAGCTTCCTCACAAGTTCGATCGATTCTTGAATCGATCGACTTGATGGGGCCGAGGATGTGGAATTTTCGGTGGGGTGGATTCTTGTTGAGTTGGTTTTGATGGTCTTTTCAAAATGGTTCTACCAAGTCGGACCTTTCTTTAGGAGAGTGTGGATTGTAATGTAATGGAGTAAGCTCGAGCTAGGATCGGCACCACGAAGAGGTTCCAAAGGTGGAAGTGGTGCTTGAGATTCATCTTGAGACTCGGAGATGTGTTCGGTGCTCTGGGCGCATCGGGAGTCAAGCATGCTCTTTAGAGCTTGACTTTCGAGCTCTAGAATTCTTCGAGTCAAAGTTAGGAAGCTTACTCTCGGGATTAAGTCTTTCAATCCAATCTTGGGCTTGGGAGCAGACAACATATTGGTAATCATGCCACGGACACAAATGGTTTAGGACTCGGTCTTTGTTGTGAGAGTCGGAAAGATGATGTTCACCTATGACTCTCTTTTTGCTCTTGGGGCACCACGACATCAAAGACTCTTGGATTCTTGTTGGTCCAACTATCAATGATTTCTTTTTCTTTCTTAAGTTCATCTTGAAGAGCACGATTTCTTTTAACTAATTCGGTGTTTTGAATTTGTAAGGTGATAGCCTCAAGCTTGTTTTGTTTTAACACAAGTAACTCATCCTACACTTATTCAATTCAAAACTTAACTTGTTGTACTTAGAAAAAGATTTAGTCTTTGCTCCTCTACAAACTTAAGATCAACATTGATATAGTTCATATAGGATGCCAATCGAATCATCATCCATAGAAAGTAGAATATTTACCTTCTTCATTGTGATGTTGACCCATTCTCCATTTACGGCATGATTCTTTCCAACGACTAGCTTGTCTTCCTCGAGAGGGCCATCGGTCTTGTTGACATGCACCATTTCATCATCGATGAGGGCTCTTCATCGATCGAAGGTTTCGACAACAAGACCTTTGTTTTACCACGCAGATTGAACACTTTTTGGTTACGAGGGTGGCCTCAAGTAATGCAAGCTTAGCTTTGATCTTCCTATACTTGGCTTCAAAATCTATTGTTTTGTTACGGTCGATTTATTACGAAAGTTTTGATGAGGCCGATAGATTTTAGGTTGAAATTTGCTAAAGCACGAGGGTGATTTGACCACGATGGTGCAGTAAGAGGTTGAAATTGTTTTGAAAAGCAGTCCTTTGCAAAATGGCCTCTTTTGTGACACTTAAAGCATTCGGTGTCCTCATTTGCTTTAGCAGTTGAAAAACCTTTGTTTCTTTTAATAAACCTTGAGAGTTTGCAAGGTGCCCTTTCACGAAATTCAACGTTCGGTCATTTAGGTACTCCTCACTTGATCTCTCATCGGGCTCATCATCGAATTTTCTTGAAAATCTTGAACCACATTGTTAGAAAAGAAGGCGGTTGATATAGGTGAGGTGATGGTGGGGACTTCTTGACTTCACGAGACTTCTTTAAGTCGGGGTATAAATGCATTGATGAGGTTTTCCTCATAGACAAATTTCCATAAATTTCGGGAAGTTCAAGAGTTTGGATGTGATTTGCATTTCTAAGTCCACGAGAGAAGTTCAACCATTTCTCGGGAGACAATTAACAAAACCAACATTTATCTCATGTTTGGATAACTTAACACCATCATTAGCAGTTCATTTAAAGAGTTTTATAGCGGGTGTAAGTTTGAGAGAGTTTGAATCCCTAGCCACGAAGGTATTATACTCAAGTTTGGGTCCATTATCCTGTTTTCCTTGGTATCGGATGGACCTTCATGGCTATGGACCAGGTCATCCAGGTTTGTTTAGCCGTGTTACGACTTATAGCGACTCCATTATATCATCGGAAGACATGATATGATGATACTTTTGAGTCTTTGGTCTGGTTGACCACTCTCCTTTCATCTGAGTCAGCTGAGCTTGAGGTTTGGGCAAACCCTTGATCTTTGGGACAAATGGACCCTCATTAATACACTTGATATAATAAGGTTCCATCGATCAAATAGCAAAGCATCGCTTTTCCATTTGTTGAATTTGCCAACTTCAAGTCTAGGGCAACGGTGAATAAGCTCCACCCTTTTATCGACTAGTTGGGGTACATCAATTTCGACCATAGGAATCTGATTTAAAAACGTTTTAGAAGCGGCTTAAAGGTTTTATAATCGACCTTGCTCTGATACCACTTGTTGTTCCTATTCACTATCGTTTAAAAACAATTAAGTACTTAAAACAATTTAATAGTGAATAATGGTGAAAGTAATGTAAGTAAAACACACAAAGTAATTTTCAACATCATATTCTTATTAGAAATAAATCAAAGAATCGTTACCCAAGTACTTGCGGAATAGTACTTGGGATTGAAATAACAAAGTTTGGGTGACTCTCTCTAAGCTCGGGCTAAGTCGAGCACAACTCTTAGAACCAGCTGAGCTAGCTCAAGGATAAAGTTGTATTTGGAGGGTGAAAAGTTGGCTTGTGTGTATGTGTGTTTTACAATTCACAAGCTTAAACTTTTCACTCATTCTCTTATGCTATTTATACAAGTATGATTTTAACTTTAACCTAGAAGACAAAACATTGATCACGGTAATCACGAATATAGATATATTCGATTCTTATTTACTTTGCTATATTAGTAGTCGGTAGTGACTTCTTTCCATATGAGAGAATCCTTTAGTATCGCGCTTACTATAAATGGGAAGATATGGCTTTAGTAGATAGGGACTTAGTTTTATCGGGTAAAGCACTTGGGGACTTAGTTTTATCGGGTAAACTTTTCCGCCTAGTCCGCTCATTCTTGATCTTAAAGCCTTGATCTCTTCCTTGGTTTGTCTTGATGCTAGCAGTTGGAGAGAGTCTTAGGGATTCGGTGAGTTATTGTCATCACTCTTTGAATCCACCATCTTCTTCTTGACTTAGTCTTCACCCATTAAGTTCCGCCTTCTTTGAGTGGAGGCTTCTTCTCGCCTCGTCTTGAGTATCACGAAGATGGCTCGAGAGACTATGCACTCGGTGACACGATAGTGTTTAACGGATTAAACACTTAGGTTATTTTCTATTCAAATCCTAGATTAAGGGTTTGGGTATTCTTGAACCCAATAGAAACAAATTGATTTAATTCTTCTTGCATAGCCATTACCCAACTTTCATCTTTTATGGCTTCTTGTGTATTCTTAGGTTCTATGGTTGAAACAAAACAAAATAAGCTACTTTGGTTTTGAACTTGAGACCTTAATGTTCTTCGTTTAACTTTCCTATGACCTTATCTACGGGGTGATCTTTAGACTCTTTAATGTTTATGACTTCATCATTTAAAGGTTCTTCTTCTTCATTTATCTTTTCTTTATTACTATAGCTTCACTTTCTACAATCTCGTCATCGACAAGAGGTGGAGAGGGTTTGGGTGGACTTTCATCAAATTTTATATTTAATGACTCTTCTACCTTCATTGTTTCTTTATTTAATATGACGTAAGCTTTGCTATTTGGAGAGTAACCTAGAAACATACCTTCGGTTGATTTAGGATCAAATTTTGTAAGGTAATCTTTAGTGTTAAGAAGAAAACATTTGCTACCAAAGACTCTAAAGTGATCTAGCGTAGGCTTTTTGCCTCGGAGTAACTCATATGGAGTTTTACCTAAGATTGGTCTAATTAAGACTCGATTTAGTAGGTATGTTGAAGTATCAACGGCATTGCACCAAAACTTTTGAGGTATGGATTGCTCATTAAGCATGGTGCGACTCATTTCTTGTAGGGTTCTATTCTTTCTTTCAACTACTCCATTCGATTGTGGAGTGCGTGGAGCCGAGAAGTTGCGAGTAATACCATTAGCGTCACAAAAGGCTCAAAATTGCACCTCATTATCGAATTCCCTACCATGATCCGTTCTAATAGACACTATAAGACTTCCTAGTTGTCTTTGGATTTTCTTGCTTAATATTTCAAAATAATTAAACGTTTCCGTTTTATTCTTTAAGAATTTTGTCCATGTGTACCTAGAGTAATCATCCACTATGACCAAAGTGTAGTAGTTGCCTCCATAACTTTTGGATAGCGGATGGACCAAATAAATCCATGTGTAGTAATTCTAGACACTTAGTTGTAGACACCATGTTTTTAGCTTTATGACTAGAATGAACTTGTTTTCCTACATTACAAGCATCACAAAAGTGATGTTCATATTTTAACTTAGGTAGATCTCTTACTAGATATTTGGATGATAGCGATTGAAGAATTGGCATGACCCAATCTTTGATGCCATAAGGTCGAAGTATCATCCATAGAGGTAAGACACAGTTTGTCTTTAGGTTCATTACCAATTTTAATGACATAGACTCCATGTTTCCTAATTCCTCTTCCTATGGTTATGCCATTTTTAATATCTTACTACTGGGTTTGGTTAAAAGTACATTGCACTTTTATCACATATTTGTCCTATACTTAAGAGATTAAAGTTAAGGTTTTCTCGTGACACACATCGTTAATGGTTAGAGATTTGTTAGAAATCGTACCTTTACCGATGATTTTACTTTGCTATTTCCAAACACCACATTACCTCCATTGAAGGATTCATATGTGGAGAATCTTTATTGCGGTCATGTGCCTCGTGCACCCGCTATCCTTGACCCATTCATCCGGGTCTAGGTCGACCTTTAAGCACACCTAAGAAAACAATTAACTCAAAGTTTGGTCCCCATTTGTTCATGGGTCCATTAGTGTTAAACATTCCATTCATGTTAGACATGTATGGATAAGGTGAATATGCATTCCATGGAGCAAAGTTTTGAAAATGAAACCCATTTTGCATATTTGGGTTCCATCCCATTTGATGGTTACTTCTCGGGTAAACATTATTAGGTCTCTAGATGAATTAGGTTTTGAAAAGATGGAGCTTTGTTTCTTGCAAAAATAGGATTATATTTTGGAGGTGGTTGTCTAGTGGTGAAATGAGTTGGTTTCTTCTTATTAACAATAACAAAATCGGTTCTAGATGAAGAAGCTATGTTATTACCACTATTTGCTACAGCAGAGACCCACGGATCACTGGTGAACACTAGCGGTTCCCTTTTTATGGGATGGGATCCGCCCACGTGATGGTGGTTTTTCTAGTGCCTTAACAAATTGTGTTTCTTTGTTTTCACTAGTTGATGGATCAAGTTGTTGAATACCTAAACCTTTTTGGTTGTTACGGTTTTAACACTATCTAATATCATATCTAAAGTATTCGTACTCATTCTAGCAATTTTAGAATCTAGTTGATCAACTAGTGTTTGAAGTTGAATGCAAAGTTCACATTCACCACTTGCTATTTTACCCTTTTCTAGGCGTTTCAATTTTGCTTTTAATTCTATGACTTCTTTATCTAAGCGTTGGTTTTGACTTTTTAAAAGCTTGTTTTGTTAATTAGTTTTAAGCTAATATTGCACAGTTTGTCATATTCATTATGCAATGAGTCGTCATCTAGTGATGAGCTACTATAGTATTCGTGACATACCTCGTCATTTGCCATGAGACAAATTTCTTCGTCCTCCTCGTCGCTCATTCCCCACGTGCCGCTCACGAACGCCTTTTGATCATCTCGTTTGGGACACTTACTAATTAAGTGGTTTGGGTCCCCACATTTAAAGCAAGCACGATCATCCCTTGGCTTCTCTTCCTCTTTGCTTTTCTGGAATCCTTTCTTGTCGTCATACGGTTGTTTGACGTATCTTCCCTTCCTTCTAAAGAACTTTTAAAAGTCCCTTACCGCCATAGCATACTCCTCGTCATCACTATCCGAAGAAGAGTTCTCTTCATCGCTTGAAGCCTTTTTGGCTTTAAGGGCAAGAGATTTGTGTTTCTCTTTCACCTTTGAGGCTTCGGAATCTTTAGCAAGGACAAGCTCGTAGACTTTTAAGTTGCCTATGAGTTCATCAAGGTGAGGATTGTCAAATCTTTTGACTCTTCGATCGCCGTTACCTTGGATCTCTACTTGGATGGAAGTGCCCTTAGATATCTCCTAACATGGTTACGGCTAGAAAAAGATTCATCAAGTGCTTGTAAAGATGTAATAATAGTATTAAAATTAGCAAATGAATGATCTATAGTTTCCTCATCCGATATTGAGAATTGTTCATATTGTTGAACAAATAAATCAATTTTATTATTTTTAACTTGTTGATTATGTTCATGAGTTACAACTAAAGAATTCCAAATTTCTTTAGAGGTTTTAAGTATAGAAATTCTTTCGAATTCCTTTTTGGGTAAAGCATTGTACAAAACTATTTTAGCTTCACTATTTTTAGAAAGCTTTTTCTTCATTTCATCATTTAGTTTATCATGAGGTATGTTAACTAAATTTCCTTTATCATCTTTTGAGGTAGCCTCAAAATCGCCTTCAACAATAATGTACCAAAGATCAATATCTTTAGACTTCACATATGTTTCAAATCTATTTTTCCAATATATAAAACCATTAGTTTCAAGTAGTGGTGGTCGTTGTATAGATTGCCCTTCCTTGTAATTTTCAGAACCCATAGTGATCGAAAAGTTTTTAAAATACAGTTTACTTTAAAACTTTTATAAACTTAGCTCTTGATGCCAATTGTGGAAAACTAGAAGGGGGGGGGGGTTGAATAGTTTTGCCGATTTTAAGTTAGTTTCAAAAACTTTAGATTCGATAATATGTGAGATCGTATGGATGTAGAGAAAATATATATCTAATGATAAAGCAAGTAAATAAAGTAAAGCAAGGGATAGAAATGACACAATCAATTTATAGTGGTTCGGCTATAAGGACACCTTCCTTAACCTACTCCACTCCATGAGTCACCTACTCGAGAGTTCAAGCACTATGTCAACAAACTCCTTCAACTTGGTGGAGAAGCCTTCACAACGTTGCTTACACCTTTTTCCGGTACAAAGCTAAATACCGAGTCCGTAACACGGTGGACCAAACCAACACGACTATTACACAACAAATATGTGAAATATCAAATACAAGATCTTCGCTACAGAAATCTTGCGGAGGAACAAATCAATCAAGGACCCCTTGCTTGGATGACTTGTAGAATGCTCGTGATCTCGCCTTAGAGAAGGACCTATATGAGAATCACTAAAGTGATCTTTTGTTAGAAGAGAATGAGAGTATATGAGAGAATTAGTAAGAAGAGGGTGAGTTAGAATGAAGAAATGACTCTCATTTATAGGCAAAATTCTTCTATTCCCGGATCCACGGATCCCTCCCACGAGGATCCGTCTAGTGTAATCCTAGGGATCCGTGGGACGCTCCTCTTGCCCATGGGTTTTTGGTTATGGGTCATGGGTCATGGGTTATGGGTTGGTCCATGGGTATTCTTTTAGATTCAATGTATCTAATGAGTACAATGTATCTAGTCAAGTGGGTATGGGTCAATACCATGGGTTATGGATATGATCCATGGGTTGTGATTTTTACCCATCCTAATAAACTATTACAACAAATGATTTATTATAACAATTTGTATTAAATGACTATATGTAAATGCTTTACAAAAATAACATGTATCCTTATAATTGTACTTAAGATAACATTATATTTCTTATCAACAAAACACAAAGAGATCGCAAAATATTAATAAACGTTTTTACGATTTATTTGTATTAATATTGATTAATATCTAAAACGAGAAACATAATATGTTAAACAATATGGAATGACTTTGATCCATAACCATAGTTAACAAGTATCTGAAACAAAATGATGTTTAATTATAAAGCATTTACACTGAGACATTTTAACGAAACCACACTCATGTATTTCTAGGAGCAATGACGTGTTTCTAGACGCATACCATTGTTAGAATGAATTATTGTGATTATGACATGCGCAAATGGAAGTTATTGGTAATGCTCAAGTCATAATCGGTAATTATACGGCTAGAAATACATGAGTCTATTGGGGGCACACACATATTAACCAAAGGTATGCTTTTTATTAATGTAATTAATATATTTATAGTAAATGTTTTAATTATATTATTAATAGTTCACGAAACTAATTAACGGTCGTTAATTAACTGTTAGACAATTTAATTAATTAATAAGTAATGGACCCATTAATTGGATTTAACCCAAAAATTATATGGATAGCCCATATGTATTGGGGGGACACCATATTGGTTATTAGAAAGGAATTAGGGTTTTTGTGGTTAGCTTGGAGGTTAAGCTAAGTTTATGCTATATAATAAACCCATTGGTTCATTATTTGTCATACTTTCTTAACCTAAACACTAAGCAAAAACCTCTCATTCCTCTCTTGCAATATTTGGCTGAAAATCATAATCCTAAACCTTGAACATTTCGACCAAACTTCAAACCAACAGAAAATCGTGTGTTACGTTGTGTTCTTCGTGAGCTTGAACTAGCATTCAAGCATACCACCATGACGTGTTGTGTGTGCAATAATAGAGGCTACTTAGTTTAGTAGCTAAAGGGTTTCATTAAACTCAAAATCAAGAACTAATACCTCCGTTGACCATTCGTATCAAAACCAAGAGGTTAGTAAATATATGTGTATACTTATGTGTTAACTTATGTACATCAAACGGGATCCTTTTGGGACACTTTTTCGCTGTGTTTAATTCGTAAATATAAGATATTAGTATATGTAATTCCAACATAACCATCAATTACATATAATACATGAACACTATAATTTTTGTTTCTAATTATTTTGTTTAATATATTTGCCGTTATTCATTATTTATTTACGTTCGGTTAGATTTTATCAAAAAATATCATGAAACGAACCCACTTATCGAACGGGTTATGAAGCTAGTGATGTATATTCAATATATAAATAGTGTATATACATAACTATATATCACTTCACTTTATAAAAAAATATATTTTCTTCCATATCAAAATCGAAAAGTACAACGAGCGTGTTTTAGTCGTACTGCATAAAAAAACAAAACAGAACATAAAAAAACATGAAAGTATATACTTTTTTGTTGGGTTAACAAAAAGTTGATTTTCTTTAAAAAAAAAGTTGTAAACCACCTTTTTCATTCTACCAAGGAAGGAGACACAACTGCAAACCCCTCACTGCAATCTCCATATTCTCACGCATAAAATCTCTCTAAACATTTAATCATCTCATCACATCATTATCTACTGTAAGTACCCTTTTTACCATTCAACAAATAGTATATTTTTATTTTCTCACGTATGTTCTCTCCTTACAATTTTTTCCATGAAAATAAAAATTGTTCATGGTTTCATGTATATGCATTTTTTTTTTTTTTTTTTTGTTTAGGGTTATTTTTGAAATGTTTTTAATGACATTCTGCATGTTAGATTGTGTATCTATGGTTTTAATTTTGTTATTGTAGAAAGATTTTAAGTATATATATGGTTATATCAACATTTGTGACTATAAAGTTATTGTCCAGGGGCAAACTTTGATAATTTTTAAAAGTATATTGCAAATCGGTTCGGAGATATTAAAGAGGGTCTCACAGCCCGGCCAGGAAATGGTTGTGGGCCTGATGTTGGAAGATAATGGGACCAATGTCATTCAGAGGGTGACACCTAGGCTGTGGGACCTCTTTAACATGTGACCTGGGCGCAAATTAGAAAAACGCTTTATTAAATTTACATTACAATTTTTTTCGCTATGGGGCACGCGCCCACCCTGCCCCCTCCTGTCTCCGCCTCTGACTGTATGGACTAAGTTTGCATGTGATTTGTTAACTTGTTGTATATATTTAGGTTATGATCTTTCATTAGTTGGTTTTTTGTTTTGTTCCGTGTTTGTTGTTTGCTAGCTTGTTAGTGTATTTTGGGGTTTTGAACATTGTAAAAGAGGATGTTCGATTTAGGTGCTTTGTGCATGTTTAGGTAGGGTAGTGATTTTAGTAATCTTGAAATATTGTACCTGTTTTGATATAATGTAATACTTTAAGAGGGTGTTTGGAATTGTGTTTTCGTGGAAATTATTTGCTTATTGTGTTTGCAAAACCACATAATCAGAAGAAAAAAAAGTGCGACGAACTTTCTGAAAAAAAGTGATTATTTTGGCAATTTTGAAAAGGACATGCTTTTTTAAAAGGCCAGTTTTGTGAACGCAATCGCAAACACCCCCAAAACCATTTAGGTGTTTATTTGGGAAAAAGCTTAAAAAAAAGTTTATGCTTATATATAAGAACACCTTATTAGCTTTTGCAGTGCGATAGAGATAGGGTTAGTATAAGATTTTTTGGTTATTTGTTAGGGTAAGTATCGTTAGTTTTATTTTATTTCCAAATGTGAATTGCAGAAAACTTTGATTTTAACACAATGATAAAGACGAAAGTTTCTCATATTTCCCACCAATTTTCAAACCTCGTGACGGTTAGCCAATGGAACTACGCCATCAAAGAAGCCGTAAGCCAATCCCAATATCAAAACGCCCTTATTCTCTTTCGCCAAATGACACAAAAATGCGTACAACCAAACCATTTAACCTTCCCAATAATCGCAAAAGCATGTGGGAAACTCGGTAACATACGTTACTCGGAAACCATCCATGCCCACATCGTCAAGTCGCCGTTTTATACAGATATATATGTCCAAACAGGAATGATGGACATGTATATAAAATGCGACTGTCTAAATATCGCCCACAAAGTGTTTGATAGAATGTCTCAAAGAGACGTGGCGTCTTGGAATGTGTTGCTTTTAGGGTTAGTTCAGTTGGGTGATGTTGATAAAGTTTTGCCACTATTTAAGCAAATGAGAGTTGAAGGAATTCAGCCTGATTCGCTCACGGTGATTGGGATATCGCAGTCGATCATGGGTAGGGAAAGCGTTAGGCTTTTGAAAGCTGTTCATTCATTTGGGATTCGAATTGGTGTAGAAGTAGACGTGTCAGTTTCCAACACGTGGGTTTCATCCTACTCTAAAGTTAGAGACTTAGACTCGGCAGAAAAGTTGTTTCATGAGATTGATCCACGTTTTGTAACGGTTGTTTCTTGGAACTCGATAATAGCAGGATATGCTTATTTCAATAAGTATATAAAAACCATTAGTTTGTACAAAAAGATGCTTTATCACGGGTTTAGACCAGACTTAAGTACCAATCTTAACTTGCTTTCGTCAATTAGCCAACATGAAGCAATTTTTGCTGGTAAGTTAATCCATTGTCATGGAATCAAGACGGGTTGTGATTCAGATATAACTATACTTAACACCCTAATTTCAATGTACTCAAAATGTGATGACCTTAATGCTGCAAGACTTATATTTGACAGCATGATGAATAAAACTTGTGTTACATGGACCGCTATGATCGGTGGGTATGCTGAGAAAGGTGATCTCGACAAGGCATTGGCTTTGTTTGACTCTATGGAAGCTGCTGGTTTAAAACCTGATTTGGTTACCATACTTAATCTGATTGCTGGTTGTGGTGAAACAGGAGCACTTGAAACTGGAAGATGGGCTGAAAAGTATGCGGTTTTAAATGGATTGAAAAATAATTTAATGGTATTGAATGCTTTGATAGACATGTATGCAAAATGTGGTAGCCCGAAAGAAGCTCGTGAGATATTTTGTCAGATGCGTGAAAAAACGGTTGTTTCATGGACTTCAATGGTTTCCGGGTGTGCGTTAAATGGTGAATTTGAAGAAGCGTTGACATATTTTTATCGTATGTTGGAATTAGGAATAAGACCAAACCATATAACATTTCTAGCTGTTTTTCAAGCTTGCAATCATGGAGGTTTTATTAAAAAAGGATGGGAGGTTTATAATCTTATGACTAAAGTTTATAAAATTACTCCGGGATTAGACCATTATTCTTCAATGGCTGATCTTCTTGCACGTGGTGGAAAGATTAATGATGCTTTGGAGTTTATTAGGAAAATGCCGATGAAACCTGATGTTGGAATCTGGTCTTCATTGTTAAGTGCTTGCAAGATTCATCATAATGTGGAAATTGGTGAATTTGCAGCTTATAATCTTTTTGAGATGGATCCACGAGCTGCAGCTCCTTATGTTGAAATGGCTAACATCTATGCATCAGAAGGACGATGGGATGGGGTTATGGATGTTAGAAGATTGATGAAACGGAATGAAGTAGTAAAGTACCCTGGTCAAAGTGTAATTCAGATAAGTGGGAAGAGCTATAAGTTTACAGTAGAAGATCGCTGTCATCCTAATGGATCGGTTATCTATGAAGTTTTAGATGTATTAGCTTTACAATCGAAAGATGAATTGGAATACTAAATAAAAAAATTTACAAAGCATTCTAATGAGCAGATGTATAGCATACTTAGCTAGTTAAGGATTAGAAGGCTATTGTCGAGAATATAACATGACAGTTCTAAATTTACTCTTCTTGGTCTGGTTTTTGCATATTGTAGCTAGTTTGCAATAGAAGGCTTATACTAAGAATACCTCTTATCTGGACACTAACCCAATTGAGTGACTAATTTCGTTTCTGAATTCATTAAAAGGTTGGTTTTAAAGGCAATCAGACTTATATGTGAGATTTCTAAATATGTGAAATGGTGACTCTGATTAGTATAACTTCAAACAAAGCAAATCTAAACACCGTCTATTACAATTGATATTTGATATTGATCTTTGTTCTTTCTGTATCAGGGATTTACAAATATAGTCCAATGCGTCCCTGTACTACAAAACTTCCTATTACTGTGGACGGTGGTATACAGCAAGTTGCTAGTTCTACTATTTCAAGTTATCAAGATGGCATAAAGGAAGAGCCACGTGATGTAGATGGTTTCGGTGCTCCACCTATTAGTGCCATGAATGGATATTTTCAGCGCAACATCAATGGTTCGACATTTCACATGAACAACATCAATCAAAATGATATAGATGGTTTCGGTTCTCCAACTAATAGCGCTAGGAACAGACGATATCAACACAGCGTCAATGGTTCTACATTTCACATGGACCTAAATAACGTCAATCATGATGTTATTGAATTATCTTCTGATTCAGAAAATGAAGATAACCCGTCTTGCGATGATTCTGATAAACAACTAGTACTTTATGATCCTTCTGTTCATGGAGGAGGTGAAATTGAATGTTGCCCGGATCCCATTTCATATCAACCTGCTTCATATCAACCCTTCTCATATCAAAATAATTTTAGAAGGCAACTTCAAAGCGTACTGCCTGCTGTAGGTGCGTATACGGTTCAATGTGCTAACTGTTTTAAATGGAGACTTGTACCAAGCCAAGAAAAATATGAGGAAATACGCGAACACATTACACAATATCCCTTTGTGTGTGAAAGAGCACTTGAATGGGGTTCTGATGTTTCGTGTGATGATCCACCCGATATCGAACAAGACGAAAGCAGGCTTTGGGCTATTGACAAGCCCAATATCGCACAGACCCCTCCTGGGTGGCGAAGGGATTTGAGGATCAGGAGTGAAGGAAGCACAAAGTTTGGTGATATGTATGAAATCTTTCAGTTTCTTTTTTCTTCTAGAGGTGGCAAAATGGGCAGGTCGGGCATTGGGTATTGGGTCAAAACGGGTTGAGCAGAAATGCATTTTGTAATAGAAACAGTTATATGGTTGTAATAATACTAAGAGAAACAATTTCTGATTAAAATAATTCCAACAGACTTTAGGCTACTTTCGACTCAGTAGACCCCATTCATAAGATAACGCCTAGAAATTGCCACATCTTTTCTCCTCCCTTTCTGATATGTTGTATTTTTTTTTCTGGAGAGAAACGAGATCTCTATTATGATCTTTATTAATCTAACTTTAAGTGGTGTTTCTTTTTCGTTTTACAGATATTATACATCCCCAACAGGCGTTACATTGCGCTCAAAACCAGAAGTTGAGAAGTATGTTTTGTACCTAATCATTTGAATGTAGCATCACATCTTTAAGGTGTTAATGGTTCCTAATTATTTCTGGTAACCAGGTACTTGTTTCAACATCCTGAATATATGGAACAAGGGGTGTCACTAGCACAGTTCTCGTTTCGGACCCCAAAACCATTACAGGAGAACTACGTAAGAAAACGCCCTTCTCGTGCGGCGGCTATCACTATGCAAGATGGTAACTTTATGGCGATGCCTGGATCTGTTGAACCCTTATCAGGTACTACGTATTATAGAGTTCTTTTTCACATGTGTATAATTGTAAAATTTTAATATACTTCACAGTCATAGAAATATTGTTTACACGCACATACACATGGTATACATGCCTATATGCATATGTATACATATGTTATATTATTGGTGGCAAGCTTTCCTGCGAGTCATTTCTGGTATGGGTCAATTGGGATCTCCATTTTTTATAAAAAAAATTTATACTTATAATAATTAGTCAATTGGGCAACTTTTAATCCGTTTACCCGTTTCAGATAAAACACACCCTAAGTTGACCCGTAATTTATATAAATGGCCAAATGGGTCGAGTTTACCACCTCTAGAGTCTAGACCATGCTAAGAAAATGACTGCAGCTTACAGAAAGTGTTATCTTTCCGGTACTTTATTTCCAAGTACTTCAAAATGATTAGTAAGTGGGTTTGGTGATTTCATGAAAACCGTTTAATAGTGATAACATTTACCCATATTCTGTTTTCTTTGCAGCTAAACCTATGGCGTTACTAGGTCCAGAGCAGAACACAGATTTACAGCTTACGCTGCCTGGGTTTTCTACTCCATATGCTTTCAATCCATCGCCAAAGAAGCCAAGAAGCTCACCAGCTAAACGCAGACACAATTTCGACTTGATGCTTAAACATCATGAAATGTAGGTTAGGTAGCTGAACGGGACAACGTTGAAAGTAAACCACCAGAACACAATGGTATCTTTAGCCCTCGAAAACATTTTTTATCTTTTAGTTTTAGGTCAATCTTGGTATACGTTTGTGGAGCATGTATGTCCTATAAGTCTTCTTTTTGGGCATTAGCAAACTTTGAGCTATGATTTTCTGAAAGTGGGCTCTTTTAGGAGGCATGGTAATGGTGCCATTGTGATTGTTCTTTTGGGAAATGAATATGGAAAAGAATCCTATTATCGGCCTTATATTTCAGATTTGTTCTCTTAAGCTGCTTTAATTGTGCTTAGAGATGACAATTTAGACAGGTTGAGTAAAATGAAAACGGTCTTGCCTGTAGTTTGGATCTTGAGGGTTCGGTAACTTCCCCTTTTGGCTAACCATTTCAGGACAATATCTAGAATCGACTATCGAGTATAGAATAAGATCCATTTATCCCAGTGTTTTTCTAGTCTTTGGCATTTGAAACCTTATCATACTCCACTAGATCAACCTTATAGTTTGACAAGTTGTATTTTATTGGTATAGAAAGTAGCTTTTTGGAATGTTATATAGTTGCAAATTTCGACTCCCAAAAGTTGTATACATGCATATAGTAGCAATAGAAAAGTGAAACTTAAAAATGGTCCAAAAAGTACATGCAATGAAAGGGCTTTAAGACTATATGGACCACTTTGCATAGAATTAGGCCTTTTGTTAGAGATATGCAGCTTTCACAGGAATTGTTATTATTCCCTCTTTCAAAAGCAACACCATTGATAATGATAGGTAATTTTTAAAGCAAATTACCCAAACGAACCATATACACATTGATGAAACTGAACCTTTTTCCCACACTTTACCAAAGAGACCAAAAAATGTCATTTTCAACCCGTGTGGTGTCTTTGTCTACTTTTTGTATCTGATGTAAGCCTTAAGATAAGTTATCGATTGTCTTTAAGTGACATGCACGCATCAAACGTTTGAACTCGTAACCTTTCTTTCTTAAACGCGTCAAAGAACACGATGTGAGTAAGCCAAGATGATGAAATGTTTTATAATCTTCTCTCAACTTTCTATCCAATGTGTTTTATTTCATGATGCAATTGGTTTTCAAGTGTAATTGATAGATAATATTAGTAATTATTTATAAACTTGTTTTGCATGATCAATGTAAATGCTTAAATCCTATAAACCTTACAGGAGTTCCTTTACAATCTCATTCTCGCCACCATCTTCCTCGCCACCATCTTCAATCTTCAAACCTAGCTCACCATCTTCCCATTCACCATCTTCACGTTCGCCCACCATTGCAACACCGCCCACGCCTGAGCCACGCCATAAGCGATCTCGCCCAAGCCGGTACAGACACGCCAGCGCCTCGCCAGCAAGCAATCTCTTTGTCCACGCCAGGGCCACAGCTCGTATAATCTGGCGTGTAGTGTTGGGATTTTATGTTTTAAGAGATCCAACGGATAATAATGGAAAGTTCATTTTCGTAAATATTATGTGCGAGAACCTGTTTCGTAAACAGGTATCAATTATAGTTCATTTTTGTAAAAAGCTCTAATTTTTATGTAAAACTTAAATGTGGTTTCAACTTTCAAGGTTGAAAAGAACTTGTTAGATTACAGTTATGGAATCGCACCGAACCCATCGAGAGATGACCTTGAAATAAATATTTGAATGAGAAACTAGTTTTTCGGAAACTTTAGAAAACGAAAAGAGAATGAAATATAGTGCATAATTGTGTGGGCTTGATTCATTTATTCGATTTTGTATGTCTATAAATCAGTTGACATGTTCGATATAAAGCTTGAAATATACCGAATAAAACGTTATTTTAAAAATCTAAACATGCGTCTAATGTCTAATATTAGAGCTGTCGATTTTTGACTCAACAGGTACCAAATTGGTAAGCGTTGAGGCTAAACGGGTTAGACCGGTAAACATGACAAACTCGTTTAATGAGCACACCGAGTTTTTGGTGACTTCTTCAGCTAATTACAATCTATCAACCTGATAAAAATGTTAACGTAAAATTGCAAATTATAAGTTCAGTTTCATTTGCTCTCCAGTGTTTGTATAGTTGTTTGTGTGTCTCCAAATTTATCATGTACTTTTAAATTGTTTTACGGATCGTTACACTTCTTGATATATATAGTGTATCCTCAAACTATTTCGACTTACCTTGTAATATATATTGTATGTCTTGCGTATGTAAGTTGTCCGTCAACCTAAAAGTTGAGTGTTCTGGCTTCGTTGGAGGCATTTGTGAGATAACTAGTATAAGGTATAAAAGAAATTGCCGTTCATAAAACAATTGAGATGAAAAGTAAGAAATCAATTTTTGGTTAGACTTATAATATGTATGAATTGGCAGGAACACATATTTTCTTCTAAAAGCATTTTAATTAATCATTACTATCTAAAATGTTTTTCCTTTTGCTAAAAACATAATAATTGAATCTCATTGGCATAATCGCTAACAACAATTTGAACCAACCCTAGAAAAGATTATCATATTTAATTGTGATAGAAAGATGTATAATACTACTTTATTTTCACTTTTTCTCCTTTGGGGATTCAAATATATAACTTTCAAAGCAAAAAGTCTTAATTGAAGATTTGGGGATCTTCCAACTCCATAATTTTGGGGGAAATGAACAAACAACATAATTCAGTCTTTTTCATCTACCAATCTACATATGAAAATTCCATAAATTAAACTTAGAAAAATAGCTATGAATATAATGGAGTATCACAAAAAGAGAGATAAAAATAGTACTACAAGTACATATGTTTATTGATATTTAGAGTCCAATGAAAGGCTTTAAGTACATATTTATTAGTATCAAACTCAAAAGATATCATTACAGTATTAATATTTGGATTATAGCAAGACTGAGTCTTATATTCACCAGTAAATTGTGAGATGCCATCAAAGGGTATGCCATGCATAATGCACATCGGATACCCTACTTACCACATGAGTTGTCTTGATCACTAACATAATGCATTATTGGATGTGTATGTGCATAATGGGTTGTCTTTGTAACCAATAAATTCAATAATTCCATTTAAGTATTTCCTTTCAAGTTGAAAAGGAACTTGAACATACTTTGTTACTAGCAATCATGATATAACATTTGGACATCTTCAATTAGGCCGAAAGTAGTTGTGGGTGAGTCACTCATCGTCATCTCAGCTTTCTGTATCCTCTCATTTCCCCTCACTCTCTCTCACCATATATTTGTTTTGTCACCATACCTCACCTTTCATTAAAATACTCATTTTATACAAAATATATCTCACTAAATACTTATCACACACTTACAAATCAAATAAAAAAATATTAAAACAAAAGTGAGGCTCAGATTGTCAGCCAAAAACAATGGTGAGCAACTCACCAAACATTGCAATTTTGGCTGTAACATGGGACTTGTGTTTTGGGTATGTCGCGCGTGAGTCACTCACTAAAAGAAGAGCTTGTAACCACTCCGTCTAGTCTAAGAATTTGAAAGTTACCATAACATTGTTTAGACCTAGCTATAATGGAGAAAGCACAATGTTTTAGACGATACATATACATGTTTAAGAACTTAATTATTGATATCCTAGCTTTATCGCGTATAATCCCCTTTGACTTCTGTTATTATCGTAGCGATATCAAGTTAGCTTGCACGAGTATCTCCACATCTCCTAGCTTGTATAATAGGCTAAACTTGATAAACCCATAAATCCAATCACATAAAATGGTCGATGATACTAAAATCATTAACATAGACGTACAAACACATGATCCTGCGGTTAAGGCTGAGCACGGTCTTAAAACAGGACTGGACCAAAAATCGTTTTTCCCCAAAACACCGGACCGAAATTTTCGGTCCAGGTTTAGGTCGGTTCGGTTTGGTCCGGTTCGTCGGTCGATCCAGTTCAACACAGCGTGTAGCCGGTTTTTGCGTAAGACCGAACCGGATCGGACCGGACTGGACCGAAGGCCGAATATGAGAGAAAAGGTGGACCAGTCAGTCCAAATCTGTCTAATTTCTCGATTTGATCCGGTCCATGATCTGTTATGCTCAGCACTATCTGCTATATACACGCATAGCTATTGCACCCTAGCATGTATCACACAACGTATTACAGTTATACCATATTATGCCAATGATTAATTACGAAGGGCATGCATGGCCATCTTTCACACCATAACCTCACGTGTAGGTCCAAAACTACGCGTATATTTCATGTCCTACATAATAAATGTTATTGCATTCAATGCTTTGTCTGGATTATTATCATCTATGCTTAATGCCAAATCCATAATTGTGATATACACCCTTTACCTTGTTTGTGTTTGTGTGGCTTCCTTTCTTTTCAATCAATCTTCTTGCGGTTTTGTGGCTCCACTAGATGAGAAGGTGATGCTATTCATTATCATCATACATTACCATTAAGGTCCTTTCAAATACTCAAAATGTTGTCTTATCAGTAAAAGTTAAGAATATGGTTTCGCAAGTACTTGAAAATTGAAATTAAAACCATACATGAAAAAGAGTCTTGATCGACCCTTTTTTTGTGTTCGTTGAGTAGTTTGAACTAGACATATTACATTATTTAGCATGAAATATGATGACGTATAGTCGCGTTCGGTCTTAACACGACTAATGACCACATTAGCGAATTCAAGACGACTGAAAATGCTGATAAGTTTGAAGCCACGGGCGCCCAAACCCAAAGTTATTTATGGCTTATGATATCGGATATCTCTTATCTTGGGAGATAAGTGTTTAATAACCGACTTAGGCGGGATACTGGCAAGTTTGGGAAACCAAATCAATAAGGGTTTCGTGTGTATATAAAGGCATCACGGCCCTCATTAAAAGACGATCTCAAACCTTAACTCTTCACTAAAACCCAAAACCGATTCTTACTCTACTCATGGGAGGATAATCGTGGGAGACAATCCCATGATAAGCTAACGGTGTTTTACATTACTTAGTGCGTGAGGTCCCAGCGTCGAGATCAAATTGATCACGAGCAGGAAGTCCAAAGCCAGAACGCCTAACTTTTTGTCAACAAATATTCGAACATATCAAAACTTAACTTCTTGCTGTTTAAGCTGAGTAAAATTTCAACTCCTTTACGAGTATTTGATTGAATCATATATATTGTTTCATGCTCTAAACCAATTGTGTTAAACCTGTTTCGTATGAACATTATATTAAAACTTTCTTGAAAGAACACTAAGGGGGTGTTTGGGAAAAATCACATTTGCACAAAATCACGTTTGGAAAACGCAATAAGCATATAATCACTAACAAAGCGCAATCTCAAACACCCTCTAAATGGAAATGAACATAAATGAGAAACGTAACTTCTAAGTTCTAACTAGGAACATACCTTATAATTAATCTAGGATTAAATTTGTCATTATTGTAAACTTTGAAGGCTAAACTGAATCTAGGCTCTCGGAATTAGCCAAGTAGCACTTATAATTCATCCACAAATAAACCAAGAATGCTATCACATAATGGGCCATCAAAACATTTCTAATGTCGGCCAATAAAACCAATTATTACTCATGAAAAAAAAAAAAAAGAAAAGAAAAAAAAAAGATTAGAACTTAAAAACGAAAAGTTTAGAGCTTAGAATCAATCATGGACTCCTGATTAACACCATAAGAAGAGGCCTTTGTAAGCTTCGACCGGACTCGAGTCTTTACTTGGCTCACTTATATGCACGTGTATACCCTGTGTTAAATGTAGATCCACCCTGCTTGTAATCAAGCTTTGTGTCTAGATCTTTGGCTTAGCACCGATAGGAAGACGGGTCTTTAACTTTAGATAACTTGTTTGTTTTGAGGTCATTATATTTAACCTCTACATCGCATTTGTTTGAATTTGGATATCATTTGCATATACAACACAATAAATTGACAAAGTAACTTGATTATTTTTACATTCATTGTAGACTTAGAACGTGCTTAAGAAATGCAGAGATTCATATATACCATTGTTAAACAAATTAACGTACTTGGCATTATAAAAAATTTTGCTTTCAAATAAATTCCACATGAGACTCAAACAACTACATTCTTGTCTAGAGAGGTCAAAGAATATAAATATATAAATAAAAATTCAAAATACTAATGAAATAGGGACCTCCCTCTACTCCAAATATGTTGACCTTTCATGGGGACATAATGGACCCAAGTCAATCAAGACATGTTTTCATGACTAGGGGCATTTTAGGAAAATACAATGATTTAGTTTTCAAAAAGTTAAAGCTACTGCTTACTTGGTCATATTAATTGAAATTTTACAAATTATTAAGTTAAAGTTGCACATAATATATATTGAAAAAACTTATGTAACATTGTGTATTGTCATGTAACTTAGTGTTATCTTATTCACACTTTATTAGTATAACCATATACCCATTATTAGTAAACTACTATACCATGGGCATATTATAAAACAAATCCACATTGACTTTTTTAATTATACCTGATATGCACACAAAATTCTAAGGTCAAATATGTTGGGAGATTATTATTGAAGCTATCATAATGTTGGATGGTTGTGTCCAACTATCATTGGCTAGTTGCAAGTTTGCAACCAATGTAATGAGTGATTTAAGTTTTTCTAATAATTCTGTTTAAATAATTAAACCATGCAAGTTGCATGGCCATACATTAAGAGGTGGACCTCATACTCTAAGAGCACCCGGTGTGGAAGAAATCGTGCCTCGCCGTCGTTGACGTGGAGGCTCGTCATCCCACCCGCCACAGGGTGAATTTCATGCCGTCGGCCGTCGTCAGCTTTGAAATCGTGGGGACGATGAAGAGATTTTCTGACAAAAGGCAAACACAAGTTTTGTTTTTAATTTGTATCCGTTGTGTAACGGATTAAAAACGTTTTTTTTTTTTTTTTTTTTAACCCACCACTCCATCTATAAATTAACATAACATTTCATACAATTTTTTCATATTCAAGCAAAACAAAACCATTCAAACTTCTTTGAAAACATGAGTTACGATAGTGAATCATCTTATTCCGCGATAGTGATCTTGAAGAGTTAACGGAATTAGAAACGTTTATTAAAGAGTTCGAGTAGAGCAAGCGTTGCGAGGAACAAGCACCCGGTCCTTCAAAGCGTCGTCGATATGTCCCGTGAGCGTGAAATTGTGAAGACGTCTTCTTGCGACTATTTTGGCGACAACCCAAAATATACGGACGCTAATTTTAGGCGTCGATTTCATTATGAGTAAATCTATTTCTACAAATAGTACAAGGTATTGAAACATATATTGAAACTCATCGTCATCTTCCTAATCATTTTGATTTCTTTAGAGTGCGACCCGATGCTTGGGGTGTAATGAGTTTTAGTGTGATTATGAAATGCACATGTGCTTTACGCCAATTGGCTTACGGGATATCTGGCGATGCATTAGATGAGTATTTACAAATAGATGAACACTGTGCACGCGATTGCTAGATTTTTTCTTATGTGCATAATCCAACTATTTATTAAGGAGTATTTAAGAAAACAGGATGAGGATGACATTCGTCACATATACCATGCACATAACACTGTTCATGGGCTTCCGGAATGTTGGGAGCATCGATTGTATGTGGGAATGGAAAAAGCGTCAGAAAGAATGGCAAGGCCAATTTCATAGAGGTGATAAAAATATCCCACTATAATGCTTGAAGTTGTTCTTCATCGATTTGTGGATTTGGCATGTTTTTTGGGGTGGCGGGTGCGAATAACGATCTAACGGTTTAAATAATTCTCCGTTATTCGACGACTTGCTTGATGACATCGCCTCGAGGTTGAGTTTGAAGTTTATGGGTGTAAATTTAAGCAAGGGTATTATCTGGTAGCGGAATCTACCGGAGTGCGGCATCTTCGTCAAGTCATTTACAATTTCAACTAATCCAAAAATGCCGCATTCAAAGCGAAACAAGAAAGTGCTTGAAAAGACATCGAAAGAGCTTTGGTGTCCTCCGAGGATGTTGGCATATCATTGCCCAACCGCGCGTGCATTTACTATTAGCGAGTTACGGAGAATCATGTACGCTGCATGCATAATGCATAACATGATTTTGAAAGATGAAAACTTTGCGATATCGGATATTGCTTAAACGTATATTTCTCCAACACCAAATTCTGAGACATGGATTGAGCGTTGCCAAGTGCAAAGAAAAAGCCAAAGAACTACATGATAAACGCAAACACGCAAAAACGGCGATCATCGGCGTGTTTGGCAACAACTTCAATGGGCACAATTGCAACAACATAATCCGGATAATTAGTTTCGTTATAATTTCATGTATTTCTTGCGTATGTTTTTTTTTCGTATCTTTTTTTTATGTTTAGTACGTTTTTTATTAAGTTATGTGTTGTATTTTTAATTTGAATGAAATGAATTTATTTAGTTTATTTGGAAATGAAAATTGAATAAAAAAAATAAAGTGGTAGTGGTGGGCCCCAAATGAAGAGGTTGAGGTTTGTTATGAGTGAGGAGGGGGTTTGTTGTGGTTAGTTGTGGAAAAATGGGATGCTGATGTGGCGCTGAGGTGGCACGACGACGAAGTTGAGGTTTGTTATGACACCTAAAGCTCTAATAAGTCATCAGATGGAATAACTAAATAAGACGTATTTACAAGTGAAATAACTAAATAAAACATGTATTTATGTGACATAAAATCTTATGACCAAGTTCTTTTTAAAAAAAATCAGGTATTTAAACGAAAATTTACACTTTGATGCAAATAACCATCGGGTTCCCGTAAAATCCCGAAACCCCCCTAAGGTCCGCCCCTGGCCATACATTTCTTTTCGTGTTACTTCCAATCTCCATTAATACTTATGTATGGTTATGATTGGTTAGAAGTTATTGATTTTCTTTAGGTGGTGGCATATCATTGTATATGTTTTAATTGTGGACGACAACATATTAATAGCGATTGTATTGCTAGCGGTGTTGATGATGAGGAAGATAGTGATGCAAAACCTAAATATGATAGACATCAAATTCATGGTCAGCAAGCGAGCACATGTATGGCCAACATGATTGTCTAGTTGATTATATACAACAACAAATGTTGCATTGCTTAAAAGATCAAAGGGTCTTTGGCTTAGCGATATCTAGATGAACCGGCGATGTGATGTAAGGTGTTCTTCCTTGAGGAATCGACGGATCGAATCCACTTGAAACAAAAGAAAATTTTACTTGAAATGTAATGTACGTATTGTATGAAAGAATAGTCAATGTATCATGGGAGCAAGTTGGATCATACGGTTATTAGGTGCACATGAATAGATGGTATAAATAGATAACAGATTTTTTCATACACGCGGGGTGGCGCGAGATGATTGGTTGTTTGTGGGATTAGCTCTACAAAACCAATTATCCGTCGCCACCGTGTGAGATTCACATGAATAGATGGTATTTTTTTTTAATGTATAGATGGCTTATAGATTTTGCGTGCGAAAGTGAATTCAAGTAGATGACATAGACACATGTAATGTTTTCAAAAGTGTTTGTATTAAATACGAAGTTATGGCCTGGCCATGATATTATGAAAACTAAACTTGCAAACAATTAACAAAATACGATGTGAATACGATATGATGTTGTTACGTGTACTTTTTATGTATATTCGATCTCACATTTTCTTCATTTTCATGGCAAGGACAATATTCAACCCATGGCGTTCTTTCATGATAATCATGGTTTTTGAATTAATTACCACAACGCGGACTCAAGCTAGTAAAGCTTTCTCTTTCGAGTTGGTTAACATGACAACTTCAGAATTTGCACAAAACGTGATTTGAACTTGAAATCTTGCATTTTTACCACTTGATCATTCGGTTCCTAAGTCCAGTTGTGAAACCATAACTAAATTCTACCATGTACATTTCATTTAAACTAACCACAAATTTTTTTACCTAATGCATTTCAGAAAATCAAGACCATTTAGTGTATTTTACTTTGCACAAGTAAAATTCATGTAATTTACAGTAAATTTCCAGGAGAAAATATTGTTGAAATTAATTCAAAAACTTGGTTGGGTTTAGCTCATGTAGTAATGTCGTATTTGACATCTTGCGTATTAGAAATTGTCAAACTAGACTTTGTTGACCTTTTATTAATTTTCTTCACGTTATGCAAATAAAAGTTTTGGTTTATTTATGTACTAATACTAAATTACTAATGCATGCATAAAATTCACCATTATTTCTTAGTAGTATATGACAATTCTTTTGACATTTTTTTTTAAAAGATTGCATGAGAAGGTATGAATAATCTTTGAAAGTTCAGGCGCACCTCTACAATTAAAAAAACGACAATAGCACAACAAAATTATACATACAACATTTTTCTTTTTTTAACAACGGATTTTATTAAAAGACTAGCAAGACGTTAGAGAAACAGACATTACAAAATGTGTGAAAGACGTTAGAGAAACAGACATTACAAAATGTGTTAAACGGTGTACACTTTTTAATAATAAATCAGATTATAATTAAAATAACATAATGTAAATAATGTAAAACTAAATACGCATGAAGAGGTGAAAGGGTATATACATACATATCGAAAATTAAATTAAAGCATTAATGGTCGTAGAACGAGGCTCGTGTTTAACACGATTCCCTTAAAACATATTCGCCGTCTGCTTCTGGCAGACAACGTCCAAAGTCGCCAGACAATGGACCGACAACTTGCACGAAAGATCATTTGAAAACTTGTGCGTTTCGATCGAGAAGAATTGCCGGAATTAAATCGTATTGGAGCAAGATTTTCGTGCGTAAAATCGAATAAGGACCCGCTTATTTTATAGGCTAAACCTATCTTGGTTACTAAGATAAAATATTTGCTCGAAAATAACAGATATACAAATCATTAAACAATAACACGATTTGCATATATATTATTTACACAAAGAACAATCGTAAACTTTGTCAATAAGTTTCATATCTATTCAAAAATAGTTTTACGTAATTTAGGAAAATGAATCTAATTTTAAAGAAAATATACGCACGATGCGAGGTTTTCGGGCTGCATTCGTGTTACAGGTCATGTAGCTCGCATGAGTTCGAAGTTTCGAACTCATTATGGCACAGAAATCTCGAATCAAGACCCCACCGTCATACAAGACGTGGGTGTTGGAGTAAAACCAACTAAAATATTTTGGTAGCCAATACCAAGATTTTCTTATAAACATGCTTTCATTTCTTCTTTAGCGATGTGGGATACTCCCAAAACCCAATTTTGTGTTTAGTCGCTTTCACTTCGGATACACGATATCTCATTCATTTCAACTCCATTTTCGGACACGCTTTACCGTCATGTTCTCTCGTCAAAGAGAACATAAAGTTATCAAGAAATATAAATATATATATAACATATACATATATTAAATAGTGTCCAAAATTTGCAAAACTATTTTTCCAACACAAAATAACAAGAGACGGGTTTTTCACTCAATCAGTCCAGCTAACATTTAGCTTACATCTATAACTACACCAAAAAAAGGACTGAGCCACTACATCATCAAATAACGTCGCCTTTAGAAGGGAACTCAAACCGAAAATCAGCTTATTTCAAAAATTCCAAACAAACCACCATATACAGGATGCATTTGCAATTTGGTCTAAACGTTTTTCAATTTTACTCTTTATTAAGTTTTAAACTAAAGAGAAAACTACAAATTTCCTTTCTTTGATTCGCATCTCTATATTTAACGGTCACAGGACGAGTCAAGTATAAAGATGAGCGGTATAATTATTAAAGTTTTAAAATGAAATGTGTAAGTGTGTGCAAGAACAAAATTTGTAATTGACTCAAAAGCAAAAGAAAAATATATATGGGCAAACCTAACACGACTCATTTTAACTTGTACGGAGTACTAAACACTTACAAATGGTCTAATATGTCATAATTAGTAGTAATTAACTTCCTCGTGCATTTTAATCACCTCATATTCTTATGTCTTTGCATGTTAATTACAAACGTTTAGTATTAAAAAAACACGTGCACCGTTTTTAAAAATATTGAAGCCGCATTAGGCGTAGTTGCCTTTATGCTAAAGTTTTAGGAGTTGCCTTTATGCAACTGTACTGCCGACCACTTTATAGACTAAATAATAGTCAAACATTTTTTAACACGTAACTAGTTTCGACCATGTAAAATGAAGTCAAATGAGCTACATAAAGATGGTAATAAATATTACTATAAAAGATCATAAGGGTGGTGGTAAACGGCCGGGGTGAGGCGGGTTGGCTTTATCCCATAGCACTAATCACCGCCACCATCGGCGGATCGGCGGGCTACCACGTTGCAATGAAGCTCGCTCGAATCTGGCTAAGCAAAACGAACGCTGAATTAGGAAGTGTCTAAATCTATGGTGAGGGTAGGGATACTAATACACTAAAAATCATGGTGAGGGTGGTGTGGGGATGAGATGAGTTGGAAGAATGTTATTGGTGGATAGTGAGGGATGGTGAGGATGGGAATGACACCACCCCAAGTATTTTATATTGTATGAGTTAGCCTCTAATTAAATAGTTGTGGCTCAAATCACGCCAGGATATGTGTGATAGATTTATGGCGTAAAGGTTGTAAATACGAAAGTATAGCCTAGTGGCGAGAGCTCGGGATTCTTGGGTTTCATGCTTAAAGGTTATTATGGCGACAAAAAAGGGGAATTTGATTTGTTAAAAAAAAATGTTAATATTATTGGATATTCTGTAAAGCACATTTAACTAGATGAGGATTAAGGAATTGAAATAAGCATCTTCTTAAATCTTAAGCCACTTTGCACAGATTCAACACACATATTATTGGAAAGTTAAGATTTATACTTACTGCATCTATAACTTATGTAGTACGCTTTCTATATTTAGGTTTAGTTCTTCATTACTAGATGTAGATTTAATACTTGGCGATATCTATACTACATATAAAAATTGTATAGTCAAAGTGAAATTGTTGAATGTTGAAAATTAGTCAAATGTAGAAAAACGTATAGTCTAATTAATACTCTTATTAAAACACTCATTACTTAAAAGTACAATGATTTATTTATATTGTACAACCAACTAAAAGCATATTCACCAAATAAAATACAAAAATTAAAACACCCCTTAATAAAAAATTTCACAATATACAATTTAAACAAGCTACAACATAATTCAGAATATAATATAATTAAACGCACTAATTAATGTTATTTTTAAAACACCCTAAAATAAAAAGTACATGTTATTATACATATTATACTGGTAATAAAATACACAAAGTTTCATACAATAATGAGTTGATGGTACGTATATATTAAAATCGGATAGGACCAATGGGTTAACCGAACCGTGTCGCCACCGGTTCGGATAACGAATAAAAGCCATCCGAAACGAACTGCAGAGGACCGTTAAACCGATACAAACCGGTAAATCAGCCTCATCGAGATCTATTTCTGGGTTAATCGTCACAGAGTACCCGCTTATACTATATATAAAGGAAAAGCCAAAAAGTGAAAAGTAAAAAGTTGAAACTAAAAATAAAAATGTTAAAAACATATATTTCAAAAGAAAACTATTACTACACATCGAAAATCGGGTTGACCCGGAACGCTTCAAACTCGGCGGGTTGACCCGGATTAATTTGACATGTGCTCGATCCAACCCGTCGGGTTGACCCACCCAGGAATAGTTCAACCAGTTGAACCACCCAGATCGAACAAGGTTTCAAAACATTATGTTTAATCCTCAAATATTCAAACTTTTATTATTTTTCGTTTATAACCTATAAACTTTTTTATCACTAAATAATCTGTCGTTATAAAATCTCGTTGTTATGAATGAATACTCGTGTAGTATATATTGAAGTGCACATGTTTCAAGTTTCAACCACCTTATAAAACTTCCTTAAAATAATTAAAGCTCATTAATTTATGCCTCTTTTATCGTTGTGTTTATTATACTTATTAGCTTAAACAATGAGATACAAAAGATTAAAACCAGAAGACTTTACTATGTTTAATCTAATTTGGTACTAATCAAAACATAATGATAAATGTGAAAATTTGAGATTAATACATTGTTATTTGATCATCTATATCTATACTACTTTATAACGACGTTTGCTTTTAAAATTGTAAGACTTAAAAATTCGACTTTTCACTCACTTATTATGGAAAGAATTAAAAAAGAAGATATGAGCTCCAATCATCGAAGTGACGTTGCCACTTCTCTAACTAAAAATAACAAAAAGGAGTGTTTCAACAAACTAAAATAAAGAATTACAATAATTGTAAATGATATACGCCACTGTGAACTAATTAATCATCTTTATTTTAAATTTAAATATCTTTTAATCCGCTTAATTTTTACGATCTAATTTCACCATATTTTTAAAATTTTGCTTTCTTTAATTCAACATCCATTTCGATATATTTTACGAGTTTTCTTTAGAATCGGGAAGAAGCGGAGTTGAAAAGAGAAACTTACTTGAATTAGGCGTAAAAATAAAAAACATTTGTTCGCCATAAAATAGTATGCAGACCGTAGTCGCATCACATGCAGATCTTCTCAATTGTTCCATAAAGAGTGCCAGACCGATTTTATGAAAAATTGAACATTCTTTCTGTTAAGATATGGTTATTTTTTTTTAAATTAGTAATTTTGACATGAATTTGTAGTGCTCAGAAAAAAAATCTTTGTGATTCACGGGCACTCCTGATAACCCTTCAGTTCGCCCGTCTATGACAACAAATTAAGTCCGCTTGTTTCAAGTTCAAATCTTGTACATGACATCTCACAAATTATCATGTACTTATTATAAACGATTTGGTTACGTGTTTATTTAATCACAATTACTATCTTTTATCTTAGCAAACTTAACATGCAATGTACTTAGATAGACTGACTAATTAAAACTTGAAAAATCATAAATCTTTCACTTTCTTTGCGTATAACAATCGGATAATACTTATTGCATTACAAAAAAATTCATTTTGCATTAATGAGGAATTGACAATTATTTAATTAGAGGAATGCCTCATGCTATATTAACCTATGAAATATTTAAGCTTTAATGGTAGTTATTAGAAACATTAGTATAATTGTTTTGGTTTCTATTATCATAGTTTAAACTTGATTAAATCATAACATTTTTTAAGCATGTTTTCCGACTTTTTGAACGACTAATTCACTGGGTTTGAGCTCACCGACACACAAACTCAAACCGAGTAAAGTCTTTCTTTTTCAGGAGATTAACGTGACCATTTCATAACACTCTTTTTATATCACTCTAAAGTGATTTTATAGTCCCTTAAACCTAACTAACAAAATTTTCTTGGTAGAAATCTAAAGTATCACGCAATCTGCATCAAGATCAACATTATGGGAAGCATGTTGCATTTTCATGGAGTTCTTTTAGACCTTAAAGTTTGTTAATTATAGATTAGATTAATGTTTACCTAATTTGTCTTAGTCCACAGAGAAACTTGTACTACTTTCATACTATAAAGAGCTACTGTACTTATTTTTAGTGTCACACGTAATCTATCTATTTTCATTTCTTTTTTAACAGCTAGTTATGAGAGCATAAAGTCATAAACCCACCCTTAAATTAATTAACAATTGAATTTTAAAGTTGACAAGGTAATCATTTCTTATAACTTCAATGAAATCAAGTGAACAAAAACATGTATTTTCGCTTGCTTAATCGACGATAACAAACATGTTGCTCACTTCGTCTCAAAATAAAATTTTCTCGACAAAAGACGCACAATTTAAGAAGAGGCGATTTGCACACTTCAAAATTTATTGACATACTCTATTATTTGCATTAAACAATTGTACATAGATCACATGATGCTTACAGTACGTGTTCATTCAAGTGTGTCAATCAAATTTTAGGGGGAGGGAGTGGTCACCTATTACTCAATACTACCCAAATTGTCACATCACCTCTATCCAATAAAAACCCTCCAACTCAAAACTACCCAATTCTACTCTAACACTACCCAAAGTGGAGGGAGAATGGTCACCTATTCCTACCCAATTTCTTTTTTTATTTTTTTTTTCATATATTTTTAATACATAAATTATTTGAATAAATGAATTATTAGTACAAAATTATTTGAATAAAATGTTAACAAATAAATATTTTGAATAAAATGTTAACACAGCAAACACAAACACATCACTAACACAACACACAAAAAAAGCTTCCTCACCACGATCGGCTTCTCAGCCCGATTTGGTACCCGATTTTGCCTACCCGACTAGGTGGAGGCGGTGTTACCGATCGGCACCGAAGCCCTACCCGAGTCCACTCCCTCCCCTCTCTTATAGTGTGCAAATTAACTTTTTTTTTTATAAAAGATATTATAGTTTTTCTTTTTACTTATTAACATTTTTAGTTTTAATTAATTAATTAAAGTTTTTTATTTTTTAAGTTTGTAATAAAATTTCAAGCAAAAACAATATAATAGATTTGATCAAACTTTTTTATTTATTTTAAACAGTTGACAATTAAATTAAAAAAAGAAATTATCTAGATAATCCTACATAGTACTACGTAACACTTTACTACTATTACTGTATTATATATAGTACGAATATTGAAAATAAAGGCTATAAAATCGTTGGTTGTTTTTTCTTTTCTTTTTAACCTCCTTTTAATCATGTGCGTTTGGACGGAATAAAATTTATAGAAAAAGAGGTGATGTGATAGTGAAGTGGTTATCATGAATATCACCACTACCCAAGTGGAATTGTTTGGCAGGATAATCAATAATAGATTAGATAAGCCAAACCATAAGTATTTTTTTATAAATGTATAAGAATACCAAATATTTTTATGATATATACACGAATATATATATATATATAAGGATCAAATAAGAAGAATAATAAAAATAAGCATGATAGTAAGAACCACAACCACTCATTCTAGATCGCACCTACAAAATTGACGATCTTCATTCAAATTTTCCTCCCATATTAAAACGTGCTATGTAATTACTTTCTTACCCTTCTCATTTTAATTATTTTTCTTATTGGATCCCTTCCTTATATATATATATATATATATATATATATATATATATATATATATATATATATGTATGTGTGCTTGTACAAATACATGTATTTAAATCGTAGTACTTTCAATCATGTTATCTTTTGTGCAACACAAAATTTTAAAGTATAAATACATGAGCTTGGAGCTAACCAACAATTGCACGATCAAAGAACACCAAAAGTTGGTGCAGTTAGGCGAACCGAGTGGGTAGGTTAGAATTACTTCTACGAGGTATATGGAATATCATTAGTGTACTAGGTTGATATTAAAACATACTATAAAGCACTGGGGTGTCATATGGGTCGGGTTGGTCGGGTTCGAGTCAAACGGTCGGGTCCAAGTCGGGTCGAGACTAAAAAATATTATACCCGAACCCTATTTATTCAAGTTAGTCGGGTTGCCCGGTCCAACCTGTCGGTCAAGTCGGGTTCGTCATGCCATTTACAAAATCATCGAATTTGATCTTTTTTTAACTGAGTTAAAATGCCTATGAAAAACTAGTTGGCTATGATTGTTGGTAAATGGTAACTTGGCATTGTTATAAATTTTGAAAACGTAATTGCACAGAGGGTTTGGCTATTGAAATGGCAGTTTAAGAAAACGTAATCCCACAGCAGGTTTGCATTATAGGATATTTATACATTGTTGGACATAGATACAAATTCAACATGATGCACATGTTTGGGTATCATCGATTCATCATGCCCGATCATACACGTTTAAAATTAAATAAAGATAGAGTAAAAAAAAAAAAAAAACACTAATACTGGGTCGGGTTGACCCGACCCGAACGAATAGACAAATATTTTGAACCCGATACCGACCTTAGTTTGTACTGGGTTGATTAAACCGATTAAACCGAGTTAGATTTTGGACCCGAGTAACCCGACCCGACCATCCTTATTCGGGTTTGGGTCCATTAGTGTACTAGGTCAAGTTTTTACAAACATACTAGAAAGCACTAAACCTTAGACAGGTTTTTATGATGACCGTTACTTTCACATCCATATCAGCGACACGTCATTATTCAGCACATCACCACTATTATAACATTTCAGCTTTTATGTCATCACCTTTATCCCTACCAAAATAATTTTGTTAATAAACTTAATTAAAAACTAAGGATGTGTTTGTTTCATTAAGATGTTTTGGGTCTAAATATGACTACCACATCTTACTGATAAGAGGTGGCTAGAAAGTCTAAATCTGAACGAAATAATGTTGTTTGTTTTTGTATAATTGTCCGAATGAATTTAAGTGCTTGTTTTTGCAATTTGTTTATTAAACCAACGCAATGCGATAATAAATAACTTATGTAAATATGAAACAAGACTTTTTATCATAAATATAACATAGTTAATAAATAATCAAATATATTATATAAAGTTTACAAAACGAGTAAGAGGAAGAAGACAAGCCTCCACCTCTTCATGAGTAAGATGTTATATGTCTAATCGGGTCTTACTCAAAAGAAAAAAAACAAAAAGAAAAGCGCACGCCTCTCCTTACTAGTAAAGAGTAAGAGGGGTAGTAAGATTTTTTTTTTTTTAAAGCAAACACACCCTAAATTAAACTTTTATTTATAATTTAAAAACATTGCATTTATAATTACTCTCGCAGTCTTATGTTAATTGTCCATTTTGACTTTTTTATGTATTTTTTTTCTTCAATTTTGACCTCAAATATTTTAGTTTGTGTTATATAATGCTTTATGCAAAGTATATGAATGAATTGTGTTTAAAGTGTATTTTTTATTGGTATAACTTTTATTAAATATTATGTGACACAAATAAAAATATTTAATGTCAAAGTTGAAAAAGAAATACTTCAAAAGTCAAAACTGAACAATTAATATAAGACGGAGGTAGTAAAAACTTAAACGTACGAAATAAAAAACGTATACTAATATGGTAAATTTCACTTCCCCTTGATCGCCAGATTCATATGCAACACCCTTTTAAGGTGGATTCCACTCAAGTAATGAGTAAGGCTCATATAAAGGAGTTTGTCTATTTGTCCTTGTTTTTGTTTTTAGATGACCAACATTTGGTATTGTTTGTTTTCGTAAACAAAAGACGGGACTCGAAAGTTTACTAGTGGAGCAGGACTTAAACGAAAAATTAAATTGGGTGTTTGGGTGTTTTGTTGTTGATGTTTTGGGGTTTTGTTTTTGGAGTGTATTATTGAGACATCTTGTTGAAGATGATAATGAGAGTAAATATAAAGATATAATGAAAAGTTGTGTATAAAATGATGGGATATGTGGCCATTTATAGGCAGATAAAATTGTAATGTATGTTACCGTTTGGATGGGCCCACAAAAAAGTTAACCCATTTTTTTTCCTCGGTTCGTGAGAGCTGATCACGATCACCCCTATCTTTCTTTTTTCTCTTGTGTCGCGCGTGACCATGGGGTGTTTTTATGGTGGTGGTGCGTGATGGTCACCATAAAGGTGAACTATCACCCACCATAAAAACAAGTCTTATGTTGGTTTTATAGAGGGAGAGCCATCAACTCTATCACCTCCCTCATGCACCACCCTTTATAAAATAGGTCTAATCACTTTTAAAAACTGTACATAGTGGTGACTACCATCACCTTTATATTATTATTTTTTTTTGTGAGTGTGTAAGAGATGTGTTTGTATAAAGTGATTATTTTTTAATAGTGGTGATCATGAAAGGTATAAGTCACTGAATAGTGATGTGCTCTGACGTGGAGGTGATGATAATGGGTACCATAAAATGATAGATTTGTGAGTGTATAAAGAATCACTCACTGGAGCATAAAACATCACCAAATTTTGTTATTAAAACGGGTGATTGGTTAGAGAATAATATTATAAATTCTTTATGCTTATGTGAAAAAACCTGATGACACATAACCGTTTCCCAGTTATTAGGTCACCGTGTGTTTTAAAAAGTCAAAAATTGAAAGGTTTGTACTTTATAAAAAGAAAAAAAAATGCTACATAGAACAACAAAAATAAACAGGTACATTCATTTTTTTGTTACTATCACTAAATTTAATGCATGGTATATAAATAATGTTAAACTTGAAAAAATTATTGTATATAATTAATTTTATACCAATGTTAAAAAGACATGTGCGTGCATACTCTTTGACTAAAACACCCGATAACACGTTTTTGAAATTACTCGACATGTTTTGAATTGATTACACCTTAGAATTCAACACTCATTACACTACGTTCTTGCATGCTATTACAAGCCACATTTTAACATGTTGTTTACACTCATTGAATTAGTTTCCATAAGTTCAACTTGTAAACGGATAACTCTAGATTTCAACTAATTTTTTTCAAAACGAAGCTAATTTAAAATGAAATTAACATGAGCTTGTATTATCCATATGTAACTAGTAAATACTCCTCTCGCCCCTAAATAAATGTCCTACATTGACATTCAAAGTCGGCTCTTTTTTAACTTTGACCTTAAATTATTTTGTTTGTGTTATACAATACTTGATGAAAATTATGCTAATAAAAATTCATTTAAAACTCAATCCATTCATATATTTTGCATCAAGTATTACATAACACAAACAAAATAATTTAAGGTAAAAGCTAAATAACAAAGACTTAAAAAGTCAATAATGGACATTTATTTAGAGACGAAGGGAGTATTCGGTTTCAGTTCGCTACACGCGTGTATTAAAAACAGACAAATAATTTATGCAAACTTCGCGTTTGTAATATGAAAACGAAATTCACACTATTTAATTAATTATCGGGTAACATTAAATACTCTAACACTTTAATTGAAGAAATTGTTTTTGATGACAACTTAGAATTCAACACTCATTACACTAGGTTCTTGCATACTATTACAAGCCACATTTAACACGCTGTTTACACTAATTGAATTAATTTCGATAAGTTGAACTTGTTGAAAGATAACTCTAGATCTCAACTAAATTTTGTCAAAACGTCACTAATCTAGAATGAAATTAAAATGAGCTTGTATTATCCGTATGTAACTAGTGAAACGTCGGTTTTAATTCACTACACGCGTGTACTAAAAACATGTAATGAATTTTTTCAAACTTTGCGTATGTAATTTAAAAACGAAATTCACACTATTTTAATTAATATTTTGGTAACATTAAATACTCGAACACTTTAATTGAAGAATTTGTTTTTGATTACACCTTAGAATTCAACACTCATTACACTAGGTTCTTATTACAAGCCACATTTTAACATGTTTACACTAATTGAATTAATTTTGTTAAGTTGAACTTGTAGAAGGATTAACTCTAGATCTCAACTAAATTTTGTCAAAATGTCACTAATCTAGAATGAAATTAACATGAGCTTGATTATCCATATGTAACTAGTAAATATTCGGTCTCAATTCGCTACACACATGTCTTATTAACATGCAATGAATTTTTGCAAACTTCGCATCTATGATATGAAAACGAAATTCACATTATTTTAATTAATGTTATGACATTAAATACTATAACACTATAAGTTGAAGAAATTGTTATATGCTCTATTATGTACATACTATACAATATATTTAGAACACTTTATTATATATACGCTTTGCACAGAGAAATAAAATGACAAAAATACCTAAAACTTAACGCACATATAAAAAATACTTGTTTTCTTCGGTTCATCAAAATACGCACATTTCTCACATTTCTCGCATAATGTGGGAGTATTTTATTTATCGCAAGGTGCGAGACTGTAAATACAAAAGGTGTGCAATATCAATTAATTTTCCGTAGAGACAAATCTTGCATGCAATATTTGAAATTTCTCACAGATTTTTAGAAAGAAAAAAAAATTATCTTCCAACAAATCATTCTAATTTAAAATGTCTTATTTTTACCGGATAAATTAAATGTCACCATCCAATAATTGCATCACATATGAATTAAAAAGACTTGTAGAAAGATTAATCATATTTTTCTGTTAAAAAACTAACATAAATATGTGTATTTTAAACTTTTTAATCAATAAAAAACAACTACTTCTTTCGTTCTTAAATAAGTGTCAAGTTTTGATTTTTTCAAGTTTTTTGTTTTTTTTTTTGTTTTGTTTTTTGTTTTTTTTTTTTTTAACTTTAACTTTAAATATTTTTGTTTATATTATATAATACTTGATAATAATTATACTAATGAAAATATATAAAAAACCTAATTCATTCATATATGTGCATCAATTATTAGATTTAAAAAGTCGGATCTAAACATTCATTTATGCGAGTAGTATTTTATAAATTTTGCGTAAAAAGTAATGTTGTTATTTTCCAACAAATAATGAATGTTAGTATCAAAGTTTTCAAGATCGGGATCCTACAAATGATCGTTTTCGTTTTTGTAAAATCGTGATTGTAAGATCGGATCGGGATCTTAAGATCTTACTCCAATGTTATTTCTTAATAGTTTTTGTAATATTATAAAAATCTACAAATTATTATGCATTATAAACATTAAAATACTATGAATGTTTCATAAAAATGTTGTCATAATAAAATGTTTAAAAAGATTAAGATGTTATTTTTTAAATTTTACAAAAAACAACTCATAAATTTGTAGTTTTTAGTTTGTAATCCGAAAAAATTATAATCGGATCGAATTAGATCTTAAGATCGTATGATCAAGATCGAGATTCTATAAAATCTTAAGCTTGCAAAAATTCTATATAGATTACGGATCATTGTTACTTTACGGTATCGTAAAATCGTAATATCGAAAAATCACTTTATTTTGCTTACCCACAAATTCATGCTTACCAAGGGACAAATCCCCACAATCCATCTAGTTTGATCTAATGGTGGGGATTAACCTAAGATTTAAAAGGTAAATCTAAGTCCATGTTTTTTTTTCTTGTCTTTTTATCTTTCTTTTTTTTATTCACATTTTTTTTTAAATTCATTTTTTTTAAATTCGCGTTTTTTATTAATTCACGCTTTTTTTTTCATTCGCGTTTTGCTTCGTTTTTTCTATTTTCATACGTTTTATTTTCATACGTTTTGTCCGTTTTACATTTTCGTCCGTTTCATCGTTTCATACGTTTTCCGTTTTCATCGTTTTCTTTGCTTTTGTCAATTTTTCACACGTTCATCCATTTTCAAACGTGTTTTACGCTTTCATTTTGTCAATTTTTCATACGCTCATCCATTTTCAAACGTGTTTTACGCTTCATACGTTTCGTCCGCTTTCACACTATTCGACTATTTTGAATACATATCCGTCCGCTTTCGAATATCATTTTTACACGATTTTCGACTATCACAAGTGATATTCGATATTCGTGATATCATGTGATGAATATCACTTGTGATTTTCCGATATCACTTTGTGGTATTCTCGAATATCACTTGTGATTTTCATGTTACAAAACATTAGTTGAAAATCACTTGAATATTCGAAAATCACGAATATCATGTTGATCATCCGATATAGAATATCACTTGTGATATTCGTAATATTATTTGTGATACTCGTAATATCACTGTGATATCACGAATGTCACTTGTGATATTCATGACATATGAAAACCGCCAAAACATTTAAAACCGACGAAAACGTATGAAAACGGATGAATATTTATGAACTCTAAACCAAAATTTGACCATTTCTCTTTATACGTGGTAAATATAAACTTACATATTTTATAAGTTTCAAAATAAGCAAATTAAGCTTGTGAAACATAAACCGAAATCACATAAGCTCATAAGAAATAAAATAAGATTAAACAATTACCCCAAACTATGTAGTTCTTATTCAAATTATATATTTGTGATATCACATGAATATCACTTTGATTTTCCTGAATATCACTTTGTGATATTCTCAATATCAATCGTGATTTTGATGTTACAAAACATTAGTTGAAAATCACTCATGATATTTAGAATATCACAAGTTATATTCGAATATCACGAATATCACATAATATCACAGAATATCACTTGTGATATTCATAAACGTATGAAAACATTTAAAAACGGACGAAAATGAACGAAAACGTAAGAAAATGAACGAATATGTATGAAAATGGATGAAAACGTATGAAAGCGTAAAAAAGTATGTATGAAAACAGAAAATAAAACGTATGAATAATGAACAAAACGTAAGAAATGTAAGAAAATGAAACGTATGAAAGCGTAAAACAAGTATGAAAAAACGCGGTGAAACCCATGAAAACGGACGAAAACGACGTGAAAAAGCGAAAACGATGAAACGAAAAAACACTAATTAAAAAAAACTAATTTAAAAAAAAACGAATTAAAAAAAATGAAAACGTGAATTTTTAAAAAAAAAAAAAAACATGAATTAAAAGAAAAAGAAAAAAATAAATGAAAAAAAAAAAACAAAAAGACAAGAAAAAAAAACGAACTTATTTTAATCTATTAAATCTTAAGTTAATCCTAAATGGATTATGGTGAGAATTTGTCATTTGGTAAGCATCAAAATAAAGGTAATCATGGTTTAACATGTTATCGCACCTCATTTTAATCGATAAATAAGCATAGTCGGGTAAAAAGACGAAAATAACCTCTCAAGTAGTCCACCAACCTTCTTCATCCCCTTCCTTTCTTCCTTTGTAGAAAGAGAAAACACATTGCTTTCAGACATACAGTAATAATCTCACATTTATAGAGAGAGAAACCATCTTTTTATATATATATAAAAAGATTCATTCATACAAATACTTTTCAGACAGAGAAAATAAAGAAACCATCTTTTTTATATATATATAAAAAGATTCATTCATACAAATACTTTTCAGACAGAGAAAATAAAAAGTTGGCAGCAGCAGCAGCATTTGGCCTAACAGCTTTTTCCGGCGAGCTTCACCGTCCAACAGCTTTTTCCGTACAGATTTTGACCTTATTTATTGAGACTAGATTTTTTTAACTTATATAGCTCCGATGAAGCTCCGGCGATAGAATATTCCGATCATTTATTAAGTGAAACTAGCTATGAAGAATAGTAACGGATCTACAGCGAATCCTAATGAAGGTAACTAATTAGTACTAGATCTTTTATTAATTTTTATAAATTTTGTTTTTTTTGTATTAATTTTGTTTTTTTTTTATAAAAATAAAAAAAGGTGGAGATAAAAATAATAATCAGAGGATAATAAATCCGGAGTTATGGCAAGCGTGTGCGGGACCTTTGGTCAACTTACCGCCTGCCGGAACGCACGTTGTTTATTTCCCTCAAGGTCATAGTGAACAGGTTTGTACAGTAACCATTTTTTTTTTGCTATCTTGCGCCGGTGCTTGCTAACGTGCGCCGTTTCGTGACCAAATTTTCAGATTGCATCATTTTTATGTGATTTATGAACAAATTTGTAGGCTTACATTATTTTATGTATGTGTGATTTTTGGAGGGGTTTTGTTTAAGCTAATTTTTAGGCTTACGAGCTTATCTGGTTTCGGCTATAGTATTTCATAAGCTTATTATTTCTGGCTTATTTTGAAACTTATGGTCGGTATGAGTTTATTATGACATAATAAACTTATGTAAGGTCATAAATTTCAAGATAAATCGGAAATAATGAGCTTATAGAATATAAGAAATCAGATAAGCCCGTAAGCCAAAGAATAAGCTTAAACTCGTAATTTAAAAAAAAAGATTTGGAATTAATGGGCTTATAAATATAAGCAGGAATAATGGGCTTATAAATATCTGATTTCTGCTTATTATTATGACATTATAAACTTATGTAAACTCGTAATTTTCAAATAATTTGAAATAATGAGTTATGAAATACAAGCAGAAATGGTAAGCCAAAAAATAACCTTAAACAAACACCTTTTTTCATTTGTTCGTATAATATCGCAAGTGTTAAAATTTTATTTGAAGAAAATTCATGTTATTACAAGTAGCAAATTCCTAGGTTAATGCTATTTTGCGCCGGTGCAGACTAACATGCACCGTTTCATGAACAAACTCCTAGGTTTACATCATTGTCATTTAATTCATGATTTTCATAAGTTTCATTTGAAAACTATGCTTGTTTGATGTCAAATGATAAATATAGACATTGTACATGTGTTACTGCATGATGTACAAGTGGATTAATTGAAATTCTTTGGAAATTGAATTTGCTAAGTTGGTATAAGCTGTACCATACATCTATTAATGCAAAAAAAGATGAAAATAAGATTTTGATATGATTTTTTGGGAATTTATTGTAAAGTGGGTAGTTGGTAAATAATAGCGTCTGTGATTTAATGTTATTACAGAAAAAGAATTTTTGTTTAGTACCATGAAATAAATATTCGCGTTAGTTTACCATACTTGTCTTACAAACGTTACGTTTCGATATTGTCTGCCCATAACTCACTCTTGTTTTTTTCGACGTAATGTAAAATTTATTATTTATCGTTACGGAAGTGGATAGAAGAAGCATTGATGAATTGAATGCTACTATATTTATGTTAAAAAGGCTTGCACATGATATGGTGATGGTTGGTAAGAAGGAGGTTTGTCCTCTGCAAGCTTCTCTTTAGTCTTTACTACCCATAGGTTCAGGTTCAGCTAATCAAAGCCTTGAATTCATTTGGCTTTTATGATGATAGGAAATATTACTATATGATATGCTTTTTTCTGGGACCCAATGTTTTGCCAATTTGCCATTTATTTCTGAAAATCAAGTTCTGCAGGGTCACTATCATTTTTTTACGTAAAATTACATAATTGCCCATGTCTAATGTTGTGGCGAATTATTAATGCTTTTGAGTTTGGTCCAAATGTATACCTTATTTGCGGATGAGCATGGTAAATATATGTTTTTATAACTATGCTTATGATTTTGTATTCTGGCCAATAGTCGAACATTCTTGATAAAATACATGTAAAGTTGAGCAACTTTTTCATTATTGCATTAACTCTAAAGAATTTTCCTAAAATACGGTAAGGATTATTATTATAATTTCTCAGCAAGGAGCAACATAAACATGTTGTGCTAACTCAATAAAAACTTTTAGTTGCAATATTTAGCTAAGATATGCTTTGGTCTTAGGTATTATGAGAATACAAATTTTGTGTGTGTGCTAAAATGGTATGCTTGATATATTTTAGCCATTTCCGCGTGCGTTATTACTTTCCCCCAAAAAAAGCAATAATTTTGATATATATGTCATTGGTATCAACTTGACCAGTTTGGTATCAACTTTTCATATCAAGTCTAAACATGAGTTACGCTGGTCAAACAAGTTATGTTAGTGGATTGACCAATACTCCACATGATCAACAAATATTTGTTAGTAACTTTGATTGTTACCGTTATTGTTTTATAAATGAACTTTGAATTTTGTTTTGGAATTTCAGCTAATAATTGTAATTGGTTGTGTTCCTTCATTTGACCCATTATGTGCATGTTAGACCCGTGCTTATTCTCCTTTATAGATCAATAATATTTTGTTTTTATTAAAATTTTCAGGTTGCCGCGTCTATGAAGAAGGATGTGGATGCTCAAATTCCAAACTATCCCAATCTTCAGTCAAAGTTGTTGTGCATCCTTCACAGCGTCACATTGCATGTATGTCGGCCTTTTATTCTTGTATTGCTATAAATATCAACTATTTTGCAACTTTGTTTTTATAAAACCAATAAACTTGCAAAACGGAATATTTTCAGGCTGATACAGAAACAGATGAAGTGTATGCTCAGATGACGCTCCAACCTGTCCCTTCGGTACGAATATGAAATACTTGTCTTTTGCAATTCACCGGGCCAAAATGCAGATTAATGAACAAAATACATTCTCGTTTACAATTACTTGCAGTTTGATAGAGAAGCTTTATTGAGGTCAGATTTGTTAATGAAAGCACACAAGCCACAAACAGAGTTTTTTTGCAAAACCTTGACAGCAAGTGATACGAGTACTCATGGAGGATTTTCCGTACCCCGTCGAGCAGCTGAAAAGATCTTCCCTCCTCTTGTACGTAGAAATTTCTTTCTTTCATTGTATTTATTTATTTACTTTTTTATGTATTAACAAGTGTCCTCTCAAAATCTTTCTTAAGGATTTTTCTATGCAACCACCAGCACAAGAACTTGTGGCAAGGGATTTGCATGATAATGTATGGACATTTCGTCATATATATCGAGGTAAATAATCCAAAATATTACTGAACTCAAGAACAATGCAGCAATGTATGCCATTCATTTGGGTGTGATCTCTCAAGAACTTTTTTTCGTGCTTATATAAAGAGAACTTCTTTAAACTTTAGGGCAACCAAAACGTCACTTGCTCACGACCGGGTGGAGTCTCTTTGTTAGTGGAAAGAGGCTTTTTGCAGGAGACTCAGTCTTGTTTATAAGGTAACGCCGTATTAAAGTTTGTGCACTTGTTTGATGTGTAACGTCTGATAAATGCATCTAAGTCATATATAATTTAATCATGAACAGGGATGAAAAGCAACAGCTTCTATTGGGTATTAGACGAGCTAACAGACAACCAGCAAATTTGTCGTCATCGGTTTTGTCAAGTGATAGTATGCATATTGGAATATTAGCTGCTGCTGCCCATGCGGCTGCAAACAACAGTCCTTTCACTGTTTTTTATAATCCAAGGTAATTATTTCACTTTTTGGAAAAAAAAAAGAGTTACAATCGTGAATATCACCTTAATCATCATTACAAATCACTTCAGCTAGCCCACTTATTTAACTTTGTTCATTTTTATAAACAGGGCTAGTCCGTCAGAGTTTGTGATTCCATTAGCCAAGTACTACAAAGCAGTCTGTAGTAACCAAATATCTCTTGGCATGCGTTTTCGGATGATGTTCGAGACAGAAGAGTCGGGAACAAGAAGGTAATAAGGTCACCTTGATGTCTTGATGTATTAAGTATATCTACTCCTGATTTCTTTTATGCAAATAGTTGTGTAATTTTGTTCAAGTGCTTGGTGTCTTAATATTCTAGAATATGAATTACTGTAGGTATATGGGTACTATTACCGGTATCAATGATCTGGATGGTGTGAGATGGAAGAACTCACAATGGCGTAACCTACAGGTATATAGGATCCCACCATGTTCTTACTGGTTTACTAATAACTAATGTTTGCATATTTTGGGTTAACTAAAATGCTGACCACAGTAATCATCTCATTGTCTTGAGTAGGTTGGCTGGGATGAGGCAACTGCTGGTGAAAGGCGTAACCGTGTCTCGATTTGGGAGATTGAACCTGTTACCGCTCCATTCTTTATCTGCCCTACCCCACCCTTTTACCAATCAAAACGTCCAAGACAAGCAATGCTAGGTGATGAATCTGCTGATCTTGACAACTTATATAAGAGAACAATGCCATGGATTGGGGAAGATATGTCGATGAAGGATCCTGGCATGAGCTTAGTCCAATGGATGAATATGCAGCAAAATCCGACGCTGGCTAATCAAATCCAACCGGGCTATTTAAACCCTTTGGCAGGATCTATTCTGCAAAACTATGGCGGACCACAAATGGTTCCTCAGAATAACCTACAGTTCAGTGGTCAACGGTCAGCCTCACCGCTCGATCAGCTACAAAAGCTACCTCAACCAACCACCACAAACCCGCTAGCCATGATGATGCAACCACAACAGTTGACTGACTTAACACAGCAAGCGGTTAGGCAAAATCTGACCGGTCAAACGCTACATCAGAACCAATTTCAGTCTCAGATTCAATCACAAAATATTCTGCAGCAGCAATATCAACAGCAGCAACTGCAGCAGCAACAACAGCAAATACAGCAGCAACAACAGCAACATCTACCGCAACAGCAACAACAGCAACATCAACTCCAACCGCAACAACAGCAACATCAACCGCAACAGCAGCAACAAGTACAACAGATGATGTCGGTCAGTCAAAGTCAACAGAAAGTTCCGCTGCCATCTCAGTTTACTGATCAACAAATTAGTCAAAAGTTACAGATGCCGGAAAATCAGATTCAACTCTTGCAGAAGCTTCATCAGCAACAACAATCACTTTTAGCGCAGCAAGGACAACTTCCCCAAGATCAGCAGAAACCATTGTTAGATGTATCTCAAAGCTTTACTAGGTCAATTCCAACCTCCCAAATTATGGAAATGCCATCTCAACAACCGGTCGCATCACTATCTCAACAGATGCCGAGAAATAACAATGAAGCAAATTTTCGGTTTTCGCATCTTTCTCAGCAACCGAAGCTTCAAAATAATCAGCAGGAGTTATCAGGACCTGCCCCGATGCCAACTAATCAGCTCTCAACAAATGGCAGCAGTTTATTGACAGGAACTGGAAGTGATGATGGTCCATCATGTTCCACATCACCCTCGACTAATAACTGCCCAAACACGGTTCCATCTATGACCAATGGTCGTTCTTCCCAGGGTACAACTCAGGCTAGTGCTCATCTGATGAATACAAGTGGCTTGGAAATATTATCAGCAAATGGCAACTTCGCTAATGAATTGCAACAAAAAACTGAGGTGAAACCTTCGGTGAATGTTTCAAAGATTCAGAATCAAGGATTTTTAACCCCACAGACATACATGCATAATCTTGCTGGGACCCAGATGGATTATTTAGACAGTTCATCATCGGCGACTTCAGTTTGCCTTTCTCAGAACGATGCTAATTTGCAGCATCAGAACTCAAACCATATGTCATTCAACTCACAACAGTTGCCATTTAGAGATACCATTCAGGATGGGGAAGTTCAAGATGTTCACAGAACAGATATTCCATTTGGGGTAAATATGGACAACCGTTTGGGAATGTCATCAATGATTCCTGACCCTTTGATCACAAAAGGAATGATGGGATCTGATAAAGGTTTCCAAAATAATCTCAGCTCAGGAGGAGGCATGATTTCAAGTTATGAAAACCCCGCCAAAGATACTCAACCGGAACTCTCTTCTTCCATGGTCTCTCAGTCGTTTGGAGTTCCCGATATGACTTTCAACTCCATTGATTCAACCATAAACGATGGCAGTTTATTAAATAGTGGTGTCTGGGCCCCACCACAGCAACAGTTTCAGCGTTTGCGGACATATACCAAGGTTTGATATTTAGCAATTAATAATCTTTTTGCATATCTTCTTAGAAAAGGTGGCGATGGGCTGCTTGGGCAATGGGTCGAAATGGGGAATTTTTGGTATGTGGCAGGCTGGTTTTTTGAAATGTTTCCTTTAAAACCTATCTTTGAGAAATAAAACATGACCCATTTATAAGTATATGGGTGAAATTTTCTCATATACTTCTTACATATACTGTCTTTCAGGAGTTAAATGTTTATTTGGGTTCATGTAGGTCTACAAACGAGGAGCAGTTGGAAGATCAATTGATGTTACTGCATATTCAGGATATGATGAGCTTAAACATGACTTGGCTCGAAGATTTGGTATCGAGGGTCAGCTGGAGGATCGCCAGAGAATTGGCTGGAAACTTGTCTACGTAGATCATGAGAATGATGTTCTCCTTGTTGGCGATGACCCTTGGGAGTAAGTCCACGATGTCCTTAATATACACTCTCCAAAATAGAAGCTATAGTTTCAAACCATATACTTGAAGCTGATTCGATATGATATCTCCCATGAATCAAATGGATAAAAATTTAAAACTTAGCTAAAAACACCCAAAATCTCTATAGTAAAAAAGGTAAATCAATTCGATATGACTGGGTGAAACGGGTCATAATTCACAGTGTTCTCAATTGCTTAAAACACCCGAAATCTCTATAGTAAAAAAGGTAAATCACGTGTTAAAAAATGACACTATAAACAAATAAACATGATTCCAAACTTTTTGTATAAAAACAACTTTAAGTGCCTGTTTTCCTTCATCACCTATCTTCATTTGATATTTCTAATAGTGTATTATACAATATGTATTATTGACCCAGCTTTTCCTATATGCATTTCAGGGAGTTTGTAAACTGTGTACGCTGCATTAAAATATTGTCTCCTCAAGAAGTTCAACAAATGAGCCTGGATGGAGATTTTGGCGGCAATAGTGTTCTTCCAAATCAAGCTTGTAGCAGTTCGGGTGGTGGAAAAGTGTAAAGATAATCTTTTCAACTTTTAACCTCTAGGAATTATTCGTCTATTATAGTTGGATTCTCACTAGATTAGTCAGCCATGGATCATGAATGGGCCCACAATCCTGGAAGTTCCGAGAGTGGAACGAGGAGGTATAATACTTATATTGTCTAAACGCCATAATTGTTGTGGAAAATTTCTGTGTTTGTTAGTACAGAATGTCATCATCCATTTGTACAAATAGATATGTAGACTTGCTCAGCTGCTATTAAAGGCTTTTAATGAGAGAATTAAATTATCGGGTTTTGGTATCCATATGGCATCTGCTTGAGAAAGGAGCATACGTATGCTCAAAGAAGACTCGTCTTTACTGAAAAAACATAAATCAAAAGTTGTAAGAAGATGAAGCCGTATATGTATGCTACTTGAAATTTTGTGGGTACGGTAGGATTCTTCTCAACCCTTTCAGTTGTGAAATTTAAGACTGACTGACATTTCAGGTGATGTTATCCGAATTCTAACTTAAACTAGGAAAATAGAGCCTGGATCATCTAATCGTACTCCAGGTTTTCAAAGATTTTGGTACTGTTTTCTGCTTAGAAGTCGTGGTCAAACATGCCTAAAATAGTAGGATCAAATCAAGGGTCCTGTGCTCCAATGTTAGCACGGACAGTCTGTTCTCAAGTAAGATTAAGGAATGGCAAGGTATGAGATGTGAAGGGATGAAGATGGAATGGGATGGGGAAGAAAGTTCTTATTCTAATTCTGTTGTCGAGTTTGTGTTTTAACTCGTATGACAAAGATTAATAGATCGTAATATAATTTGATAACGATGCGTTTAAATACTAATTTTGTTTATTTTAAAAGGGAAAGCTTGCGATAACAAAGTAATCAAGTGCCAAAACGCAAATCCAAACTCCCCTTAAGTAGTGTTGTAGTGGTCAAAAATCAAAATATGCATGTGTTCCATGGCCTAGTCCTGAGAACGCACGTAAAGAATGAAGATCAAGTAAACAGGCACATAAAAAATCAAGATCAAGTCTCGGTCACACACTTTGTTGGCGCAAATCATATTGCCGGTTGTGTTAATTTTAATATAAAAAGAGTATTTAGGGTGGTGAATTTGTTTGACGATAATGAAAGCACGTTTCGTTAAGACTAGACGTAACAAGGGTAGATGATTCGGTCGGTCTCCCTTAGCTTGGTAGCAACCGACGCGTCCCGCATGGGAAATTTGGAGGAGAGGGTTGGCCATGCTACCTTCTTGTGTGCATGTTTGTATAAGTCGGTATTTATTTAAAGAAATTTGCTAGACTCACACAAAACTATTCACAAAAAACCACTCACCGGAGGTGTCACGATTGACGGTTTTTATGATCGCATCTCAATAAAATCAATCACCCCCGACACCCTCAATGGTCAATTGCTTTTCATGATAGCTTATATGATATATCATCGTCTTATTTAAATAGATTTTTGTGATTTCATCTTTTTATTACAATAATTTAATCAAGAAATAATTTTTGAAAAAAATATAGAAAATAAAATGACATCACAAAAATACTATATATATATATTTTTTTTTTAAATTTAACTTTTATTCACAAACACCACCTCACTTCAATCGAAGGAGGGAACCTGGATACTTACAAGAGATTAAAATGATACCACTCTTTCCATTCTATGTTACAATTCCGGAAGCTAAGAGCTTTGATGTCTTGGAGGATCTTCCAAGGCTCGATCTTCGCATTGGTAAACCGGATATCATTTCTAGCCTTCCATATACACCAACATGTCGTAAACACAACCCCCTTCATAATCTTCCTCCTCGTCCTTGTGATGCCTGTAGACTTATGAAGTTGGAAAATATCCTTTCGAGAGAACATGTAAAGAGGCGGCGTCCCACACCATTTTCCCACCATATGCCACACTTCAAGAGACTTTTCACATGTGCAAAAAAGATGATCCACGTCCTCATCTTCTCTACCACAAAGACTGCAGGCTGCCGAGCCGTTCATACAATTACGAGACTGAAGGGCAACCATCGTGGGAAGACGACCCATCTCCAATCTCCACATGAGGATATTACATTTCTTCGGAAGCCACTTCACCCATTTGAAAACGAATCTATTATTGTAGTCCTTATCACTTCGAAGGAAGTCTTTAACAGCTTTGACACTAAAGCCATTATTACTCGTCCCGAGCCACTTCCATTTGTCTTCACAGTCACGGGTAGTTATCCCTTCCAACATCCCAATCAACCTCATTTTCTCAGCATCCTCCTCGTCCCTTCCATTTCCTCTGGTGTTAGAACCATCCATGTCGATATTTCCAAAGTCCAAAGCGAGCTTGTCGTTTACATAACATTTTTTATTCTTTTCTTTTCTAAAAAGAACTGGAAACTCATCCTTCAAAATGGTATGACCGAGCCACCGATCCAACCAGAACCTTATATTTCTCCCATTACCCACCTCGCCTTTGAATAGATGGTGAAGAAAATTGTCGGACACTTTGACCTTGGAGATTTCTCTCACAATATTAGACCAAACCCCCGAGATTGATTTGTTAATAGGGAAAGGAGACCAGCACCTGCTAGTCCCATGAATCGCGTCCACCACCCCTCTCCAAAGACTCCCCGGCTCGTTCCGATACCTCCAAAGCCACTTAGTAAGGAGAGCGGTATTTGAGTCACGCAATTTTCCCAGACCCATGCCTCCCACGTTAACCGGGGAAGCCACCCGATCCCAATCCACCCAATGGATTTTCCTAGCTCGTCCGAACCTCCCCATAAGAACCTTTTCATAATACTTTCAAGGCCATCAATAACTTTCCCCGGGGCCTTAAAGAGAGAAAGGTAATACGTAGGAAGACTTTCAAGCACGGCCTTAATGATGACCACTCTTCCCCCGATGGAAAGACTCGACGCTTTCCACTTCGAAAGCCTAGCTCTAAAAATATTGAACAAGAAATCCCAGTTTGAAATACGGTTCATGTTACTACCAACCCGTATCCCTAAGTATTCGAAAGGAACAGGCCCAATGTTGCAAGCCGCCCCTATTGCCATTCTCCTAATTTCCTGATCTTCAACCCCCACTCCATAGATTTTCGATTTCCCCATATTTATTTGAAGACCCGAACATATGAAAAAACAGCGGAGAATTCGGGTTACCTTAACAATATTATCCGAGGACCACTCCCCCAAGAAGATATAGTCATCCGCGTAGAGAAGGTGAGAAATAGCGAGCCCCTGATTAGGAAGTTGCAGACCCTCAAACACACCCTCCAGCTTAGCTTTCTTCATCATGCCAGAAAGGGCCTCCATAGCCAGGAGGAAAAGAAAGGGCGAAAGCGGATCCCCTTGTCTCATGCCTTTGTGGCATTGGAATTCGAAAGTGGGCGAACCATTGACGAGGACAGCCGACCTAGATGTCGAGAGAATATTATAAATCCAACCACACCACTTAGCTGGGAAGCCCATTTGAGTCATAATAGACATTAGAAAGTTCCAATTTACGTTGTCGTGTGCCTTGTTAAAATCTACTTTGAAGAAAAAAACCTTTTTCTTCTTCTTTTTTGCCCAGGACACAACTTCATTTAGAATCAGAGGACCGTCGAGGATGAGACGATCGCTTAGGAAAGCTGATTGATTCACCGAAATAAGAGGGCTAATGACCTGCTTAAGTCTATTAGCCAAAACCTTGGAAATTACCTTACAAATCGCACCAACTAATGTGATGGGTTTGTACTCGTCGAGACTCACCGGGTCCTTGGTTTTTGGGATTAAAGTAATGAGAGCCGCATTACATCCAAAGCTAATTCCTTTATCTTCAAAGAATGCATCAAGAAGATCTTTAAAGTCGTTCTCAAAGTAAGCCCAAAATCTTCTAATGTATTTAAACGGGATACCATCCGGGCCGGGTGCCCGGTCTTCTCCACAATCAAACACGGCCCGTTTAATTTCTTCTTTAGAGAATCGGCTTGTCAAATTGCGAGCTTCCTCCTCCGAGACCTTCCTGTCAAAACCACAATCCGGGGTAGGTCTGGTTCGCCACTTATCAGCGAACTTGTTCCTATAGAACTTGAAAATCGACCGCTTGATCAATTTTGGTTTCGTCTCCCACCTATCAGCCAACATCAGACCCTGAATGGAATTAGACACTCGCCGGTTGTTAATCAACCCGTGAAAGAATCTCGAGTTACAATCACCCTCCGCCGCCCATTTGTTTCTAGCCCTTTGTTTTTTCTATTTTCCAACTCTTCAAGTTTTCTCTTGCATTCGTTTCTAATCCACATATCCTCCTCAGAAAGGTCCATGGAATCCATAGAAGCATCAAGTTCCTCGATCTCACATCTACATAGATCAGCTTCCTCGTTTTCTTTAAGTAAGAAATCGTCCCACCAAGTTTTAAGATGGTTCCGTAAGCACCTGAACTTAAATAAAAGTTTTGTATCCGGAGCTCCAACAAAAGAAAATTCCTCCAGCGCCTTGGTTACTGCCGTGACACATTCGGGGTACTCGAGCCAAGAGTTGAATGCCCGAAAAGGCTTAGGCCCAAAGTTAGCGTCACTCATGCTCAATATAATCGGATTATGGTCAGAGAATAATCTAGGGAGCGATCTAAAACACGCCTCTGGCCATCTATCAATTACCTCCCGACTAACAAGGCAATGATCAATCTTACTCAATTTCACGCCATTTTCATCCTCCTTAAGGTATGTGAATTTATTACCTTTCATCTCGAATTCGTGAAGATCCGAAGCATCAATAAAGTCGTTGAACTCAAAAGCACAAGAACTTTTGAAAACCGAACCTTTCCTTTCTTCACTAGTCCTCACCGAATTAAAGTCGCCCATCATGATCCACCATCCATTGTTACAGTTTTTCAGCGTTCTCAAATCGTCCCACACCTCTTTTTTCTTTCTTCTAGATTGCAGAGCGTAGACATTAACGACATACACTATTTCTTCAATGCCTTTAATCGCCCCTTTAATCACAAGAAAATTCTCCTTTTTAATACTATCTACCTTATTGAAAATTTTCGGATTCCAAATACTAAGCAAGCCCCCTGACCTTCCATTTGGTTCAACCAAATCAAAATCCCGCTCCATTCTACCCCAATATTTTGTAACCAACTCCTCACTAATCCTCCCGCTTTGAGTCTCTTGGATAGCCAAGAAGTTCACCCTTTCCTTTCCTTTGATTTTACGAATCCAGTTGGGTTTATTGACCCCCCCAACCCCCTAATGTTGATTGAGAGAATATTCATTGGGGAACGAATTTAATACCTTCTTCCATGATAGAGGCATGGAGAGCTTCACGCACCTCAGAAAGCTCCACACCAATTAATTTGTCGAGTTTAATCGTTTCATCTACTTCTTCGGCCATCACCGTATCCCCTTCCAATGGAGACGACGATTCTATATCTCCCTCCCTTTCTTCTCTATATACGGGCTGTCTTCAACAATGATTGACGGAGAGTTGTTGAGATCAAGAGATCCTTCAATTTCGGCTCCATTATTATTATTTTTATCTATCTCCACCGGACCCCTGTTAGTCGAATCACTCTCAATATCTTCACAACCTCCATTCAGGCCCAACAAGCCATCTAAGGAGAACGGATCAGACCCCCTGAGCCTTTTTCTGGGCCTAAGGGGAAGTCCAAGATTGAACTTAGTCCATTTAGAAGATTCACCAATAGTTTCATCCACCCTGTCACGTGAGGAAGGCGTGGGAGTAACATTCCTTTTGGGACCCATCGTATTGCCGTTAAAAAAATAATCAATATAATTGAAATTAGCATTGACTGCCCCATTAACTTCCTTACTTTCCCCATGCAGAGTCTCTTCGTCACCTCCCTCCTTCCCATGCGTCCCATCGTTTTCCTCAACCCTGAACTCTCCATCTTCCGGGGCATCATCATCCGTCGTGGGTTTGCCGGAGTTGCAGGAATCCATACCAGAGATTGACGGATCAAAAGAGACGTTAATCATACAAACGGGGGACCAGTCTACCAATTTTTCCGAGGCCCAGATTCTAAACTTCTTATCTCTCCAAGTTAAGGAAACTTGGCCTTTAATCTCTCTACCCTCTCCGACTAACACTCCAATGCCTTTCACAGACCTATCGGTACTGCCGTCATGATCAGTGGCGGGGAAGACCACCTTCCCAAATACTTTCCCAATGCGATTAAAAGTAGAGGCCGATGCCAAATGTAATGGGACTCCATATATACCAATCCAAGCGATTCTTTCAGCAGGAAGAACTTAGCCATGCCACTCCTCAAGCTTATCAAACCACCTTCTCCATGTTTCTTTCTTGTACATAAAGGCATTGGCCTTTAATTGATTATCGAAAGTGATAAGGACATTGAGACCTCCCAGGTATTGGAGATGTAAGATATAACTTTTCACATACACATCAAACCATAACACAAGGTGGCGAATAAGATGGAATTCTAGAGAGAGAAAGTTAGAGGTTTAGGGAACTTAGTGAGAGAAAGTGAAAGATATTATTATGAGCTCCAACTCTACCTTAGAAGGTAGAGAGTATTTATAGTCTTACATAATTCGCCACACCACGGGTCGTGGATCGTGCATACAGGTGGGTAAAGACCCGTCCGTCCTCCACGGTGTTACTTAACTAAATAACTACTTAACTTAAAAGACCTACGACTACGAGCTTTCTAACGATTACATATACTTGAGGTGACCGACTCTTTAATACCTGGAATTTCTAATTCCTAACAATCTCCCCCTAAGGGAGGTCACCTCAAACATGTATCAAAATTACAAAGAATACAAATAGATATAACATTAACAAGTGATCTAGTATTCTTGATGTAGTCCTTTGCTCTTGAGCTCGTAGTCATTGATTCTTCACATTGCATGTTTGGTTATTCCAAGTGGAGGTCTTTTACTGATCCACGTGATAATAATTCTGAGCCATCATTTGAGATCATCGGCTATCAACAATCTCTGACACATCCTTTGTGGTGTTGGTATTTTGTGATGTTGTGACTTTGGGACCGACATGCTCACATTCGGATCATGATATCTTCTCATCGAGTGGCGGAAGCATTTGTTGAATCATGATATTGGCGGAGATAGCGAAGCATGGAGTGAAAATATCGAGTCATTGATGCACTAATCATGATTTCATTTGAGTTGAATGTGTTAAGTGAGCATGCGGTCGTGGATTGACCGCTTCATTCGATCACCGCAAGCGTCGGGTGCACCGCATACAATGCTTAGCAACAAATCGCACGAAAGTGTCTTTGATCACTTTCGTTGAATTGAGGTACACGGTCCACGGTTCCCGCTGATCAAGACAATCATCGCTGTGATCGGTAGGATTCTAAGAATCTCCTTGACGGGGTTTCGCAATGTTCTAGTTGTTCTCAAACCGAACATCTCAAAGAAGACAACACGGAGTGAGTGAACCAATAATTTTAAGTCCATCGATTGAGGAAAAGAGATTTGAAAAACAATCGTATTGCTCAATAGAAATTGTTTTTGCAATACAACGACGGTTTTATTGAAAAATCAATTATCAATCATAAAAATACCTTTTGGTTTGAAAAATAAGTACACAATCGATGTGCTAAAGAAAGGAGTTTTAAGCACAAGGACCGGTTTTCAAAGGTATCCGTCAATCCATAACTCGAACCAGATTGATTCAAGAGATTGAATCGCCCCATTGTTTCTGTTCGGTTGTCACATGGTTGATCTATATAATAGATCTCACATGCCACCTACCAGAGCTTGTTTGATGTTGGCTCGAGGCTTTCCATCTTCATTGTGAAAGTGTAAACACTTCACTCGGATGTTACCGCAATACCACAAGGATAATGCGAGGACTCAAGATATAATCTCTTTCCACATTGTGTGAAAGCAGAGTCTTCATTGAAAGTGTCCTAATGAGATTTATTGATGATCTCGTGGCTCTAGACTCAATTTGTGCATATTTTGGATCTGTGTCGGAGACTAGGAGAGGGTCTCCTACTTCAATATCAACCATCTCTAAGAGAAAGTCGATAGATAATGTCGGTTCCCGTGAGAATGAAACAAGCCCTTTAAGAGGAACTTGAGTGGTTTGGAAAGTTGAAGTGCGGTCGTCATCGGGTCCATGACGTCTTGTCTTCAATACCGATGTTACCATCAAGAGCATATGAAGTGAACCCGGTTTACGCCTAAGGTTGAATAAATGGAGGGCTATTTGTTTTCACCCTTTTCTCATTCAATTCTTTTTAATTCTTCAACCCTTGATTGCTTACCAAGACTTCATAGCTAGAACCTTGTTGGGTTTATTCCAAGACTAGCTCGCCTTAGTCCGCGACTCTTCCCTTATCTCATTTTTCTCCTTTTATCATCATACCTAAGGACTTCTACACTAACTAGTGGATTGTCCTCGGTAGATCCCTCCGGCTCGGCGGATCATGGGAACCAATACCTAACCTTATCATCCTTATATCACCGTACATAAAGTAAAGTTGGTCGGTCAATATGGTATTGTTCATCCGCCATTGGATCGAATTGAAAACCTTTTGAAAATCAATTCGGATACTTGTGATATATTATCAAAGCATTTTGTACCGAATTGTTTTGATATTTTAGAACGAGAACTCCCCTCAACATGTGCATCAAGTATTGAAAATGTTTTGCACACGGAGGCGGAGAAAGAATTAACTTCTTTTGATTACCATTTTCTAAAGATATCAACATCACTTCCTCAACAAATCAAGTAGATATAGCATTTCCGGAAGGATGAGGTTTCCATAAACTGCTCCCCTCAATATGTGCCTCGAGGTTTGAAAAGAGTTTTGCACATACTAGAGGAACTCGCACATGGGATAAATGATCACGTTTCAAATCATAGGTTTAAGATAGGTGCTCCCCTCAACATGTGCATTGAAAAATTGAAATCGTTTGTCACATGTGGGCGGGATAGCATGTACATCCTATTATAACCATTTACCAAATTATCGGTCTAAATCCAATTTAAATCACACATTCTCCCCGATCACAATTATCAAATCATTTGTAATTTGTGATCTCGTATAGATTTAAATTGATTTTGAGAGCTTTAAGGAGAATTGTGACTTGATTGTGAAAGTGTTTTAAGCGACACGGATCGGATTTTGAGACTTTAAACTCCATTTATAAAACATGCATGTATATCTTTTGAAAACAATTTAATGCCAAATAACTTTTAATTTAATTGAAATCATTCTCCCCTCAATCAATGACGTAGGTAGTTGATTGAGAGATAGAGATTTGACAAATAAGTCCCGATGATTATCAAAAATAGAGATTGAGTTATTTTCAAAGCATTTAGTTTTCAATGAGATAGGAGTTTATAGAATCGAGCATAGGATTTGAAAACATGGTAAAACATGGCTCTGTTCTTTCTTTAAAAGCGGGTTATTGCTGAAAATGACAATAAACCATTTCTCTTTCTCCCAAAATATATATATATATATATTTTTTTTTTTTTTTTTTTTTAAGAATTCGAACAACATCTAAAGACCGTGTCATTCTTTGAATGACAAGACAAAGACCGTAGATATTATCGAACCGGAAGAAACATGACAAAATGACAATAAATTTTTTTTTTTTTTTTTTTTTTTTTTTTTTTTTATGGATTTTGAAAGTTTTATATTTTGTATTTTGTTTTTCAAATATATATGTACATGAGATAGATGATGATAGACCTTTACTCCTCGTCTTCCTCACGAAGGCGTTTGAGAGTTTCGGTTGAAGGCTTTTCAAACCAAGGCGTGGAAGAATAAACTCAAACGTTCTCTTGGAAGAGCTTTGGTGAAGATGTCTCGCTAAGCGATATTCGGACCTCACAAAATATAGTTCCACCACACCTTTTTCCACTTGTTCTCGATGAAATGATGTCGAATGTCGATATGCTTAGCTCTTGAGTGTTGAGCGTTGTTGCATGAGAGAGCAATAGCACTTTATTATCACGATCAGAGGTATTTTGTTGAATTCAAAGCCATAGTCGGATAATTGAGATCTCATCCATAAGATTTGAGCACAACAAGATGACATGGCTATGTATTCACCTCTGTAGGAAATAGAAGTACTCATTTGCTTTTGAAGACCACTCACAAGCTTATCACCCAAAACCGAGCACCTCGACGTGCCGACGTGTATCTTGACAACTGCATGATCGGATCCGCATAGGCCGTTAGTGACATACCGGTGTCCTTCGGGTACCATAGTCCCATATTGATGGTTCCTTGGAGATACCGAAGACCCGTTTAATCGCTTCAAGGTGCTTTTTAGTAGGCTTAGCACGGTATCTAGCACACATGCACACAGAGAACAAAATGTCCGGTCTACTAGCAGTGAGATACATCGGGGATCCAATCATACTCCTATATTTCGTTTGGTCAATCATGATCCACGAGAGGTCCTCATCTAGTTTGGTTCGGTCAATCATGGGAGTGTCAGCAGGTCACTTGAATCAAATCCAAATTTCTTTAAAATCTCCATTGCATATTTAGATTGATTTATGAAAATGCCTCCGGGACTTTGTGAAATTTGTAATCCGTGAAAATGACATTTGTCCCATCATTGACATTTGAAACTTTGAACTCATTTCATTAGAAAACGATCACATTCCATTGGGTCGGTCGAGGCAAAATAATATCATCAACATAAATTTGAACATGAGTTAAATGTTTGCACGACTTCACGGTGAACAATGTAGGATCAGCTGCTCCTTTCTTTGAATCCGGTTGAAAGAAGAAACTTTGAGAGTGTATCATACCAAGCCCTTGGAGCTTGCTTTAAACCGTAAAGAGCCTTCTTCAAACGATAAACATGAGTAGGATGCTCTTGATTCACAAATCCTTGAGTTGGGCGGCGTGAGCGACTTCTTTAAGATCTCCGTTCGAAATGCCGTCTTTACATCCATCGATATACCACCATGTTCTTGCTTGCAGATTAGCCAAAAGATTACGATTGCCTCGATTCGAGCAACTGGAGCAAATGATTCTTCAAAGTCTATACCCTCCTCTTGGCGATATCCTTTAGCAACCAATCGAGCCTTGTTTTCAACACATCACCATGCTCATCAAGTTTCACTTTGAAGATCCATTTAGAGCTATAATCATAGCACGCCTGGAGCGGTACTAACTCCCATACATCCAGACGATCAAACTCATGAATTTCATCTTGCATAGCATTGAACCAAACTATCTTCATTCATGGCGCTTTAACGTCTTTTGGTTCGATCTTAGATAGTACGGAGTTGAAGAAGCACCATAAGGCATCGGTTGCGAGTTGCTTCCGGGTTGATCTGAGACGAGAGGATTTCCAATGATGTTGTCTAATGGATGATCGTGAGTCCATTTTCTCGAGGTGTTCATGTGGCATTTGTTGAGGAACTGAAGTAGGTGAGTCGATGTCTCCGAAGAAGATGGTTACGATGATGATACAGAGTAGCAAATATGTTTTCAAATGGAGCATCTTGAGAGTTGCAAAGGGATTAACTTCATCATTGGTGCGAAACATTTCCATGATGTACATTTGAAGAGATGATTTGTTGATGAGGCGAAAGATCGTGACAGTGCTTCTTGACTTACGATATAGAGGCGATGAATTGACTTCATTCATTGGAATATGAGCATCCTCTGTTGTGGGGATCAAGCACCTCATTAGTAGTAGACTCATACAGTTCATCAAATATGGGATCAAACAGTTTCTTTACATCATCTTGGATGGAGGTACATATGGAGTTTCTTGAGAGGAGTTTGGAACAAGAGATGAACCAATAGGACTGTTTTGAAGTGCGGGTCCTGGTTTGGAGTGTCCAGGAGCCATTTGACCGGTCGACTCATCAAACGTAACGTGAATTGTTTCCATGATATTTCGGGTTCTTTTGTTGTAGATTCGGTATCCCTTTTGTTGGGTGCATATCCTACAAATATTCCAATGTCGACTTTAGCTCTAAGTTTACCCAAGTCTTGACCTCATTAGTTGGATAGCACAATGCACCAAACACACGAAGGAAAGATAGATTAGGTTTCTGTTGTGGACAAGTTCGTATGGAGTTTTCCATGAGTGGTGTGAATCGGGAGCGATTTTTGTGTAGCATGCATGGCAATTGCTTGACCCGGAGAAACATTGGAACCTTTGAGTAGATCGGCATTGTTCTAGCAGACTTCAACAAGAGTACGATTTCGTCTTTCAACTACACCGTTCGTTGAGGGGTTCGTGGAACACTTCTTTGATGGTCGATTCCAACGCTTTCATAGAATTCACTAAGTTGTTTGTTGACAAACTCGGTTCCATTATGCATTCGATAATTCGGCGGTTTTGTTTAGTCTAACTGCAATTTGTTTGATGAGTTTGATGATGATATCGGAGTTTCATCCTTTGTCCTTAAGAACTTGACCCAGTGAATCTAGAATAATCATCAACCACAACTAACACATATTTCTTCCCAAAGATATTCTCGCACCTCATTGGTCCACATAAATCCATATGAATCATATGAAGAACTTACATGACGAGTTAGTAGGTTTGGGTTTATGGGCATACTTCTTGCTTTTTCCCAATTGACATCTTGAACAAAGATGATCCTTTTCATACTTTAGTCTAGGTAAACCTACAACTAAGTCCTTTACGGAAAGATCGTTGATTGTGCGAAGTTCAAGTGATTGAGACGACGATGCCATAACCATGACTTTGTTTTGAAGCCTTTGATAACAAGCATATTGGTGAAGCTCTCATCATGTCATCGATAGAGATAGTGTAAAGGTTTGAGCCACGAGTTCCTTTCAGCAGTTCCTTACCATTAAGATCTCTAACAAAGCGGTATGTTTTTCAAGGCCACTTCTAGATCGTAATCACGAATTGACCAACAGAGAAGCAGATTATGACCTAAACCTTCCACATAATACACTCACGGAGATGACACTATCACCAACAACATAATCTCCATAACCCATATGCACCGAAATGATCATTACCAAATCTAACAGTCCCGATGAATTTGCTCACGAAGTTCATGAGCGTGACCGGTCTCCGGTCATATGCTTGGAACGACTGAGTCCGGTACCACGAGCGATTTGAGCGATCTGCGGTTGAACATGCACAAGAATGGATAAGCGGATATTTGGGATCCCCATGCAAGAATGGGTTCCATTTGGTTAGTAGCAACAGTTGGACCACCCACATCGAAATAGAAGCATTCATATCGAGACGGTGAAGTAATGGAATCATTGTGAATAGATGCAATACTAGTGTCTCAGATTAGCCCTATTTACTGATGTGACCACTTCTTAAGGAATAGTTCTACCGGAGGCATCCATTTTCTAGTGGGCATTATCGATTAGTCTTATGACCAACGGTATCCAATAAAAGCCTATTCTCGTGAATGTTCTTCTGTGGGTTTCCATTGTTTTCTAACTCTCTTTCGCTTTTGCCTTTTAGCCTTTTTAGCATGAATTTTAGCATTAACAACATTAAGCGGACAATTAACATCATTAGGCAAAACATTAACATCACATTCATGATTAGAAAGCGAATTCAAGCAATCATCGGTACAAGGTTTGCAAATAGCATCGAATTGAATTAATCACAAGACGCCTATGGCTAATACTAGAATCAACACGATTCGTTTTATTCGATTCAAACTTAAGGTTCCTAGATTGTTCTTCTCTCTTCCAAAGGCACATTCTTAGCTTGAGAGGTCCTATCATTCCTTGTATTGTCTTGAGACTTTGACCGCTCCCTTTAATGTCACCGATTACTCTGTAGAGGAATGGGAACATTAGTTTGTTTTACTACTCTTTGCACCACTGTTTAGATGTCTTTGGGATCCGAACTACATGCAGTGCACTCGGGTTCACTTTCTTAACATTAGAGGTCGAGATTAGTACTCCTAGAAGGCACATTTGAGTTCACTTTCCTAGTATTGCGGATCTAAAATCGAACTACTCACTGGTGCACTACTCCTCACATTCAAACTATTGGGAATCGAGTGCATGTCATGTTTGGCCTTAGGCATTGAGCATGGAATCAAGGGTTAACTCTCACCTAATGTCTTTGGGCATATAGTGATCAAACATTCTAAGATTTCTTGAGATCGTTTGGCATATAAGCATGCATGTCCAATTGCATTATCATGAGGTTTCACTAGCTTATCCTCTTCAACAATCTCACGCAGCATTCTAAGCAATCCTTAGGGATGAGAAATATGTTTGAATGGCAAGTTTGTTGTTCCTTAGGTGAGGGGACATATGTCACGATAAAGTAGATTTATTACGGAGGAACCTTAGATACAACATTCTCGCATTGATCATTGGCATTTTCCTTTTACGACTCTTGATTCTCAATTTCCTTTTGCAATGAAGTTATTTGTTCGTTGTTTTGTTACGAGTGACTTTAATTGATTCAAACAACTCATTGAAATGACGTTTAACCTTTTCATTCTCTTCAAGGAAACTTTCGTTTTCCTTTTGTAAAGCATTTACTAGGTTTTGAAGATGAAACGTTTGAGAATTTCGAGAATCTAAAGAAGGAGGCATTTGGGAACTGTCATATTGTTCGTTTGACCCTTTAATTGAGAGATTTGGACTTTCAACTTTTCGATCGTGTTACACCGAGCATGAATCATTCATCTCGTTTGTTTATTTGAAAAGCGCATCAAACTCGGAACATCCGAAGATGTCTTGAAATTTGAAGTTTTGACATTTTCTTTGAGATGTTGATATTTTAGTTGTAGATTAAAATACTCAACTTCTAGTTTAGAAAATGTTTAACCAAATTGTCATGATCATCCGATTCAATTTTCTCATTAAGTTTAGAATTAGTTTTTCAAGCTCAATGACACGATCATGGGAGACTTTCAGTACACAGATAGTTCATGAAATTTGGAAGCATTAATAGAGCAATTTGAAGCAAAAAGACATCTTGAGCAACACATTTAGTAATAAGATTCTCATTCAATGTATGCGAGGTTCTTCCTCTCGATCTCATTATATTTTAATGCACGCTCATAATCACTAATTTCAACTATTATTGCATCAAATTCCTTTTCCATCCCCTTAATATACATTTCTATCCCCTTTTAAGACTCTCAAAGTGATCCTTTAAAAGTTTAAAGAAGGCATGACCTCGGTTAAATAACATTCTTTCATTTGTTCAAAACCCTTTCTCCTTGATTATGCCGGTGGGTGTGATCCTTTTCTTGCAAGTTTTCTCAAAATCAACAAATAGTTGAAAAATAACGTATTGGCTAATTAAGATATTGCTTTTAGTGGCAATTGTTCTAGGAACAAGATGCATTGGTGTGTTAGGAGGATACACGGTAGCTTTAGGCATTTTCCAAAGGGAGGATTTGTTTTACAATATTTTCGACTCGCTTATCTAAATCCATTTTCCGAAGACTTGTTCGGGAGTCAACAAAGTCCGAGGCTTAAACTTGTTTAATGCAATCCAGTTTTCCTTCTTATAATCATGAGGAGTGATATTTATGTTCTTCTCTTTGCATTTGGGGTCATCTAGTTTTTGTTCATCCTTTCCTAGTGACTTCATCGATTTCTTATCTTCCTCGATTGCACTCAACGCAACTAGGTTTACGCCTAGGCTTAAGAATTTCATTACCATCATAAATCACCTTATGAGCATTTCTAGCCTTTTGATTACCTCTGGATTTGGTTCCTCAACAAGGGAATGCTATGCTTATCGCTTAAGACTCGATGTTTGGTGACCATGTGAGCGATCGAATGGTATTTCCTTGCATGTACAACTTGTTTTCAAGTTTGTTTTCAAAGTTTTGATTAGAAAAATCTCTCAAGAGCTTTGATTCTTTTGCATTAAATTCTTGCTTAAGCATTTTCACGTTTCTTGAAGTTCTTGTTTTGCTTATTTGTTTAGAAAGTTTTTCTTGTAAAGAATTTAATTCTTGTTTCAATACTTCTTCTCTAAAGTTACTTTTTCTAATTCTCGACGCACTTGGTCATCCATTTCACGCTCACGAGTGGTCAACTCAAATTTTGCACGTTGTTCATAAATGGCAACACGTTCCTTATAGGCATTTAGTTCGAGATAATGGAATCATCGGAGCACATGCGGTGAATTCATCAAAACATAGTCATTGTTGATGCGGAAGATGCATCACTAGGTACCACTTCACTTTTACTTTGTTTCTCGTATTGATCATATGGGACAATATTGATATTACCGTATTTTCAATATTTGATTCAAAAGTTTCGGTTGGTTGTACTTTGTCATGCATCTGTTGCACATCAACATCATCATATAGCTTTAATACTCGAGAGATGAGTTTGTCCTTTGATGGGCGACTTGTGGTGAAGAAGTGACCTTGGGAGACACCATGGAGAGATGCTAGCCATAAATATTGTGTGTGCGATGGGTCCATCATCCACATCAGTCGTAAGCATCGCGATCACCGACTTGAAAGGCATTTTGATGATTGTGACCTATCTCACGAATGGGCCGCTCATCAACATCGCATCATAGGTCTTGGCATTGCCTTGAAGAAGCAATGGTTCCTCTTCATTCAAAGTAGCACCATTGTCACGAGCTTGAGCCAAGCAACATCTTATCTACAAGTATTCGGCATTTTGTGGGCGCTTTGGAGATGTGCGTTCCTTGCAAAGTGTCCTCACCACCACAGTTAAAGCATTTGATTGGCTTAGCTTGACCTTGGTTACCATTTCTTCCTCGATTACGGTTTCCAACATAACCTCTCGGCTCCCTCTCCCCGATCATCTTGTCTTTCTGAACTGGTTGCACCACGATCCTTCCATCTTTAACGGTGGCTTGATTATGTGGGTTAGATGCGGTTCGTAGGTTGTTGTTGGTTTGTGGGAGAGTTCATGTTTTGACTAATGAGTAGAGCTAGTTGATTAACGATGTTATCCACGCGTGCATCGGCATCGACTTGTTTGAGCGAGGATCGGGGATGAGTTTGTGATTACCATTACCCAGGAATGACTTGTGATGCTTTGGTTGTGATTCCAATGTTTGAGTAGAAAGTTGTTGAGTCATTAGGCGAACTTGTCTCACCTGGTTGGTTTTGAACCGATTGAGAATCAACTTTTCAAACATAGCATGTCTCTCATTCGAAGGAGGAAGGCATAGAGTTGCTCATAGTTTGTATGCTTCAATCCTTTAGTGAGTTTCACGGATGTGACAAACTTGTGCCATTCGGGATTCATGTTGTTCACAAACTTTGAGTTCAAGCGAATGTTAGGCATAGTCATCTTGATGTTCCTCATGTCATTCACTAACTTATGAAATCTCACATAGTACTCATGACACTCTCATCCGGTTTCATCTTGAAGTGCTCAAATTCATCATAGAGTTGGGATTCCACATCTTCCATAGTTAATTCGAACCGAGAGAAGCATCTTAACGTTATCCCAAACGACCTTTGCATCGGTGTTATGATTGATCGACTTGTAGATGTCTTTGGGAAGACCTTGAAGAACAATGTTTGAAGCCCTAATATCGCATCGAATCTCTTTTTCTCCTCATTATCAAGCTCATTGTACATCTTAGGTCCGTCTATTCCGTGAGACAGAGTACCATCTTCATTAGTATCAAGTATGTCTCTAGTCGTTTCAACCCGATATGGTCCTTCATCAATGGATTTGAGAATGTTTACACCATTTTCCTTTCCAAGGCAATACAATCGATTCGTTGAGCCCAAGAATCGTAGTCGATTCTGTCAAGCATTGGTGGGCCAGTATCTCGAGCCAGTTGCTTGAACATCCTCACAGCGATGGAAATGACGGTGGGAGCATTGGGAATGTTGGTAGACATGTTAGCAGTTATACGGATTTTATAACTCTATGATTAAACCGGAAATAGATTCTTTCACGGATTTTACTAAATCAAGAGAAAACCGTAAACAATCACTCGAGTTGCTAGATGATAACGTCTTAACTCGCTACCAAATAATGCACTAAGTCGCTAGAAATTAGTGCACTAAGTCGCTAGAAATTAATGCACTAAGTCGCTAACCCTTAATTCGCTACACGTCTAAGTCGCTAGAGTCCCAGTCGCCAACGGAAAAGCAAGTCGCTAAGTAGTAACTCGCTATGGACTAAGTCGCTAGCCAAATTTGTGCATTAATTCGCTACACAAGTCGCTAGATATGCAAGTCGCTAAAGAGCAACTCGCTACAGGCTAATTCGCTACCACAAGTCGCTAACTGTAGTGGAGATTCCACTACTTGTACTTTAACTCGCTAGCACTAACTCGCTAACTTTTAACACTGTAAGTCGCTAGGAAGAAATGTTATCCGTGAGCTAACTCGCTACCATGAAAAACCTTATAAACACCACTTTTCAATCCAAAAACAACCCAACCAAGATGATTCAAGCTTACCAAATGAAAACCTAAACACTTTTGATGATTCTAAACACAAAAGTACCAACAAAATTCAAACTTTAACACAAGAAATCAACCAAATGATGCAAAAACCACTAAACTTTTTCAAACTCAAAACCACCTAAAACCACTATAAATCCAAAGATGTGCAAGATATGATCTAACCATGGCTCTTGATACCAATTGTAAGATATAACTTTTCACATACATCAAACCATAACACAAGGTGGCGAATAAGATGGAATTCTAGAGAGAAAGTTAGAGGTTTAGGGAACTTAGTGAGAGAAAGTGAAAGATATTATTATGAGCTCAACTCTACCTTAGAAGGTAGAGTATTTATAGTCTTACATAATTCGCCACACTACGGGCGTGGATCGGGCATACGGTGGGTAAAGACCGTCCGTCCTCCACGGTGTTACTTAACTAAATAACTACTTAACTTAAAAGACCTACGACTACGAGCTTTCTAACGATTACATATACTTGAGGTGACCGACTCTTTAATACCTGGAATTTCTAATTCCTAACAGGAGACCCATCTTAGCATCCCCAAGGCTACCCAACAGTTTGTAAAGATCCTCAAGATAAGAAAAACTTGAACATCTTGCTACCAGGGCCGACCCATAATACTCAGCCATTGCATTCGTCGAGTCGTCAATGATAATCTCGGGTACCTGTGACAATATTTCAAAGCGACCCTTTACCACATTGCTAAAAGACCTCCCATCTTGAACGTTGTTCGTCTTCTTTGCTGGCCATGGATTCCTGACGTGGGGTTTTGCCTGATCCTTGTTCTTATTGATGCCAGACGCTTCGTTTTCCTTCGCATACCTTGCTTTATTGACCTCTAGTTTTTGATTGCCAATCTTCACCGCCTGCAACAGTCTTTCCAGGCCAATCCCGTCTTGAACCCCCTGAAACTAACAAAGCCAAACCTGTCCCCGTTGAGATTCCTTTTACGAGCAATGTAAACCCCTGTTACCGCACCGTAAACCTTAAAGATGGCGGCAAGATCATGGGATTGACAATCTTCTGGAAAATTGGAGATAAAGAATTTGATTATGTCCTTATCATACTTTCTTTGATGTTGATTATTCATCCTATCTCTCTGTCTTCTTCTGTTTTTCACTTCCTTCCATCCTTCTTGTCTTTCTCTCTCCCCCCTCTCTCTCTCCTCTTTTTCTCTCTCACCCATTTTGAATAGTGTTTAGGCTGCGTTTGGTAGAGAGAAATTCAGAGAAAAGAAATGAAGTAGAGAATAGAATCTCAGAGAATAGAAATCAGTAGAGAATTTTGTTCGATTCTTATGTTTGGTAACAATGAGACTTGACAGAAATGAATTTTTTATTTAAATAATATTTTGTCTAAATAAAATTCTTAAAAATATTTAAAAAATTATTTAAAAAAAAATATATCTTTTTTTTTTAAATTTATTTTTAAAATTTATGTACTTTCTTTAAAAAATTATTTAAAAAATATTTTTAAAAATGTATTTATTTAAAAAAACTTGTTTTTTAAATAAAATATTTTTAAAATGTATTTATTTAAAAACTTATTTAAAATATTAAAAAACATTTTTTAAAAAATATTTAAAAAAATATATTTAAAAAAATTATTTTTAAAAATGTATTTAAAAAGAAAACTTGTTTTTTTTAAAACTATTTTGAAAATGTATTTATTTAAAAAACCTTATTTTTTTAAAAACATTTTTTAAATTATTTTTAAAATGTATTTATTTAACAAAATTATAGTTGTAAAAAAAAAAAAAAAAACACATTTTTGAAATAATAATAATCCATTTCTCCACTAAAATAAAGGAAATGGGTAGCCAAAATTACACTTCCCAAGTCTCTCCATTTCTTTCACAGAATTTCTCCGCTTTTCGATTCTAGATGCAAACAAGAGAAATTGAACCATTTTCAATTCTCTTGCCTCGATTCCGTCAGACCAAACACACCCCCAAGGGTGAGTTTAGAGAGAAAAGAAATAGGAGAAATGGAATTGGATTAAATTCCTTGTTTGGTATAGAAAAAAAAAGCGGAGAATTGAAAGAAATTGGTGGAGAATTGGAGAAATGGTAGTGTAATTTGGTTAACTCCATTTCATCATTTTGGTGGAGAATTTAGAAATGAGTTTTTTTTTTTTTTTTTTTTTTTTTTTTTTTTTTTTTTACATTTAAAAATAATTTTAAAAATATATATTTTAAAAAATAAGTTTTTTAAATAAATACATTTTCAATTTTTTTTAAAAACAAGTTTTTTAAATACTTTTGAAAAAAAAAAATTTTTAAAAATATTTTAAAAAATATATATGTTTTTTTGAATAAATACATTTAAAAAAAATATTTTTAAAAAAACAAGTTTTTTTAAATAAATACGTTTTAAAAATATTTTTTTAAATAATTTTTTTAAAGAAAGTACATAAATTTTAAAAATAAATTAAAAAAAGATATATATATTTTTAAATATTTTTAAAATTGTTATTTAGAAAAATAGAAAATAATTTTTCGTTTAAATTGATCTGTTGTTCTAAATATTAGAATTGAGCAAAATTCTCTCGATTTTATTATCTCGAGATTATATTCTCTGCTTTATTTCATTTCTTTGAAATTCTCTCTACCAAACGTGCCCTAGTTAATGTTACTTTTTAGTATTAGGCTTTCTCTAATACAAAAATACTATTTAATCAAGAAATAATTTTTGATAAGCGAATTTTGTCTTTAACCAATTCACCAGTCTGGGTTTAACCAAGTTACCCCTTCACCTTTACACCACACGCCAAACTCATCCCTCAAATTCACAAACCCACCCCTCATCTCCAACACGCGCCGCTCTTTTAAACATCAAAACAACCACAATTGAATTCATAAATTAGGTCAAAAATATTTCTTACATATTTACCCTCCTTTATATAGTAGGGTTCATTTATCTCGATTTGACATTTCGTCCCACATCATAAACCGATAACAAGGTAACACATCAATTTGTTTTAATCTTATATTCATTCCATGTTTTGTTCTGTTATGTTTATTTGGGTAAGCTTATTATTAGCTTATTTTCTTTCGGCTTATATTTCATAAGCTCAATTTTTTCGCCTTATTTTGAAACTAGTTATGTAAGCCCATAAGTCCCAAAATAAGCTTAAAAAATGGGGTTTATGGAACATTAGCCGAAAACATTTAAGCTCATAAGCCCATAAATAAGCTTAAACAAACACCCCTTCGATACACGAATAAAATAAATAAACGATAATATGCATTGAGATTTTTAGGGATTTAGCGAATGATAAAAAGAAGTTGGGTAATCATGGTAGATTGTATGTGTATAGTGTAGGTTAGCGATATTGACAAATAGATGAATGGTCGTAGATGTGGTTGAACGAATAATGTGAGCGAGGTAAATGTGAAAAGCTTAGGTTGTTTCTTCTTTTGGTTTTAAGTTATGTTACGAGGGTGTTTATTTTGTTTGCTTACTAACGAGATTTAATAAGCTGCAAAGAAATAAGCATAAGCTGCTAAAAAATAAGCACTTCAGGATATAGTGTTTAGATTTGCTTATTTTATAATAAAAGCAATAAGACCAAAATTATTATATCTGTTAGAATTTTCTATCTAATCTACCTAAAAAATAAGCACTTTGACATAAGCATGCCCCACCTGCTTGTTTCGCCAAAAATAAGCAGTTAAGCAGAAAAAAATAAAAAGCAATCTCGGACACTCTATGTATACATTTTATGACTCTCTGACATTGTTTTAACAACTTTCTAGTTGACCTTGGAAAAGTTGAATTATTACCGAAAATGGTAAACCAAGAGATGGAGAATGCTACAAATGCTGAAAAAAGGAAGTCACCAGAAGAAAGCTCGGATTTGGTAGATGCTGAGACTAAGAACGAAGAATTGGCGTCAAAGAAGCAACGGGTTGTGGCAAGGACTTGCGTGCATGAGGTAGCAGTTCCGAATGGGTTTGTACCCAGTAAGGACGAAAGTATTCATGGGACGTTATCGGATCCAGTTTTTAACGGGGAGATGGCGAAAACGTATCCGTTCGTTCTCGACCCGTTTCAGCAGATATCGGTGTCTTGTTTGGAGCGAAAAGAGTCGGTTCTAGTATCAGCGCATACGTCGGCTGGGAAAACTGCTGTTGCAGAGTATGCGATTGCTATGGCTTTTAGAGACAAACAAAGGGTTATCTATACATCTCCGTTAAAAGCTTTGAGTAATCAGAAATACAGAGAATTGAGTCATGAGTTTTCTGATGTGGGGTTAATGACAGGTGATGTCACACTTTCACCAAACGCAAGTTGCTTAGTCATGACAACTGAGATTCTTAGAGGCATGCTTTATAGAGGATCCGAGGTTTTGAAAGAAGTTGCATGGGTTATATTTGACGAGATTCATTACATGAAGGATCGTGAACGAGGGGTAGTTTGGGAAGAAAGTATCATATTTTTGCCCCCGGCTATTAAGATGGTGTTTCTTTCTGCCACTATGTCGAATGCTACCGAGTTTGCAGAATGGATATGCAATATACATAAACAGCCTTGTCACGTGGTTTACACCGATTTTAGACCCACGCCTCTGCAGCATTATGTGTTTCCTGTCGGTGGATCAGGATTGTATCTTGTGGTTGATGAGAATGAACAGTTTAGAGAGGACAATTTCTTGAAGCTGCAAGACACTTTCACTAAGCAGAAGCAAATGGGTGGAAATCAAAGCGGAAATTCCAAATCAGGTGGGAGAATTGCTAAAGGCGGAAATGCTTCTGGTGGATCTGATATATACAAAATCGTTAAGGTATATCTATATGTCTTTTGTTTATTTGCTTTGTATCTGTTTTTAGTGTGAGTTTGGATTTGCGCTTAAATAATCAGTTCTAATAGTTGGATGAATATGTTATGTAGTAGAAACATATCGAGAACTACTTATTATCGCCCGTTTTGTTTCAAATGGTTATCTATTTCTGGTTAATTAATGTTACATAATATTCTCGAAACACATTTCCAAACACCCTCTTAGGCTTTATAATCTTCAAAATGCTAAAATAATGTTATCCTAGTTCTCAAGGAGTGATTCTTAATGTTTCAGATGATCATGGAAAGAAAATTTCAACCAGTTATAATCTTCAGTTTTAGCAGAAGAGAGTGTGAGCAACACGCTATGTCAATGGCCAAACTTGATTTCAATAGCCAGGACGAGAAAGATATGGTGGATCAGGTCTTCAAAAATGCAATACAGTGCCTCAGTGAGGAGGATAGAAACCTTCCAGCAATTGAATTAATGTTGCCACTATTGCAACGAGGCATTGCTGTTCATCATTCTGGCCTTCTTCCTATTATCAAGGAACTTGTAGAACTCCTATTTCAAGAAGGCCTCGTAAAAGCACTTTTTGCCACTGAGACAGTAAGATTTCTTTTCAGAAAATCATTTCCAATTTTAATTTTAGATAAAATTAATATATTTCGCTTGTATTAATATGTGACAGTTCGCTATGGGATTGAACATGCCTGCAAAAACCGTAGTTTTTACTAGTGTTAGGAAATGGGATGGTGACAGCCATCGATATGTAGGATCTGGTGAATATATTCAGGTGAGTATCATAATATTATACTCCGTAATAGAATAGTATCTGCATTTTGTCTTGCAATACGTTTCTTATTGTGCATTTGAAATTATAGATGAGTGGGAGAGCTGGACGTCGTGGCAAAGATGAACGTGGTATATGTATTATAATGATTGATGAACAGGTATCAACTTAGGCTTCCTACTTTATAAGCACTCAGATGCACAAACTCACAACGACCCTAGATATATTCTTTGCATCAATATCAACCTCTAATGCCATATTTAGCTGGGTTTAATGGGATACAAAAAGTAACATACATTCCATTTATCATTTTATTATTGTGTTTGGGTTACTTTGTCAATTTTGGGTTATCTGTAAAGTGACTATGTTGACATTTGAATTCGTTATCTTCTTCATTATACGAGTTACCTCATCTGTCCCAATGAAATCCAAGACCATGTTGACAAATATTTTCGTATTAGTTGCAAATATGTATTACGATGATAAACATGTTTGTTTAAAATGCTAGAAATTCAACTCAGCTTTGCACAATAGCATAATGACAATGCACAATAACTTCTACAATTAAGTGAATTAACCACCGTTGACAATCAGAAAACAGGACTAAGGAGATCCTATAGGAAGCTATAGCAAAATTAGTTTTTGAAAATCTTGAGATAAATGGCATTTTCTTTTATAAAAAGCGAATAGTTGTGTAAGCCAGTTTTTGTTGCATCACCTATAAGGTTTGAAAACAAGGGATATTGTCATAACAAATGTTACATATGACATATACAACATCTGATACATATAATTAATAATATTAACAAATGTTCATTTACAGATGGAGATGAATACTCTCAGGGACATGGTGTTGGGTAAACCAGCTCCATTGGTCAGTACGTTCAGGCTGAGCTATTACTCTATATTAAACTTAATGAGACGAGCCGAGGGTCAATTTACAGCAGAGCATGTTATCAAAAATTCTTTTCACCAGTTTCAGTATGAAAAGGTTTCTTCTCACCCAAATTTTTGCCACTCTTTATCTTGTTTTATTTTTGTATATAAAATGATGGCTTCTAACATGTGTTTCTATTTATTTCAGACCTTACCTGATATAGGCAAAAAGGTTGCAACGCTAGAAGAAGAAGTAGCTAAGCTTGATGCATCTGGAGAGGTAAGTTCGGTAAATTCGATTGAAACCAGTTATTTAGATTCTTCAGTGCGTAATGAGCCTCTTTGTTTTGTATTTTCTTTGATAGGCTGATGTTGCTGAGTTTCATAAGCTTAAGCTTGAAATGTCTGAACTTGAGAAGAAGATGATGGCAGAAATGACAAGGCCTGAGAGAGCTCTATATTATCTTCTACCTGGTAGACTGGTATGTGATGAGATTGGTAATCTATATTTTATTTATTTTAATGCTAATCAGCGTTTGGTCAAAGTTATTTATCTGGTCAAACTTTAAATGACACAGGTTAGGGTTAGAGAAGCTGGAACAGATTGGGGTTGGGGAGTAGTGGTCAATGTTGTAAAAAAACCTGCCCCACCAGTTGGTTCATTGCCTGCTACACGTGGCAGTAGCTATATAGTCGACACTTTGCTTCATTGTTCTATTGGCTCAAGTGAAAGTGGTTCTCGTCCTAAGCCATGTCCACCACGTCCTGGTCAGAAGGGAGAGATGCATGTGGTGAGTTGTGACTTATGCATCTTGTAATGATTCAGTCATTTTGTTGGCAATTTAGTTTTAGTTGCACATGTTTTGTTTGTTAAATCCAGGATTGTTAATGACTTATGAGTTAAATATGTGATGTAAACTAAAAACCCATGTTCAGGTTCCTGTTCAATTGCCTTTGATATCAGCATTGAGCAAGCTTAGAATATCAATTCCTTCTGATCTCCGTCCAATGGAAGCTCGCCAAAGTATACTTTTGGCAGTAGAGGAGCTTGAAAAACGTTTTCCTCAAGGTCTTCCAAAACTCAACCCTGTGAAGGTACACATGAGCTTCTTTTATATTGAATTACTTGTCGTGTTGGAACTTTGAATGTGGATTTGAAACTTTCTATTGAGAAATCATATATCTTTTTTTTTTTTTTTTTAAATATAATAATCAAGCATACCTGCATGTGCTGGAAACTAATTTTCCTTGTCGATATACAATGTTTGCATCTATCAATAGGATAATCTCAAATGCATGTATCCGCAGGATATGGGCATAGAAGAACCTGAGTTTGTTAACCTGGTTGGTCAGATTGAGAAACTTGAAAAAGATTTGTCTTCTCACCCTTTAAACAAGGTTAGGGCAACATGTCATATTTTTTATGATATAATATTTACTTCTTGGGAAGAGCGGAAAACCATATATTCCTATCGCGTAGGGCAGTTTCTTTTCTAAATTTTACTTATGAGTGCCAAACACAATCTTTTGAATGTTTCAGTCTCAGGATGAAAATCAGATCCAGTCTTTCAAGAGGAAAGCAGAAGTGAATCATGAAATTCAACAGTTGAAAACAAAAATGCGTGATTCCCAGGTAATTATTGTATCTCACATGTATAATTTCTTTACTCATTGGTTTATATTACATTGGCAGTACTCAGTAGACTTGTATTACATATTACACATTCCCGGTTTACGTCTTAAAAAATGATTTTATAAACATGAAATGCAGCTTCAAAAATTTCGAGATGAGCTCAAGAACCGATCACGTGTATTAAAAAAGCTTGGACATATTGATGCTGAAGGAATAGTTCAAGTGAAAGGCCGTGCAGCATGTTTAATTGATACAGGAGATGAACTTCTAGTCACTGAGTTAATGTTCAATGGTAATAAAACAAAGCAAATTGACATATAGTATTTGGATTTGCCTGCATGATATAGATTCTGATTACATTCTTGATGGATCAGGTACCTTCAATGATCTCGATCATCATCAAATTGCAGCCCTTGCAAGTTGCTTTATTCCAGGAGATAAATCAAGCGAGCAAATCCAATTAAGATCAGAACTTGCTAAACCATTGCAACAGCTTCAAGACAGTGCACGTAGAATAGCAGAGGTACGTTGCATAATAACCCTCTAACTTAGGGAGTTTTTAACCAAAGATCATTAATTTAATACATTATTTGTAAATGGGCAGATACAACATGAATGCAAATTGGAAGTTAACGTGGATGAATACGTAGAGGCAGTAGTTAGACCTTTTTTGATGGATGTCATATATTGTTGGTCAAAAGTAAGTGTTCCTTCTAGTCTATCCAATTAATAGCTTCATTGTTTGTTTAACTCATGCTTTCGAATATGGTCTCTTTTATCTTTTTAATTAGCCAGAATTGTCTGGATTGTTATTTATTCTCGTCTTTACTAGCAGTATAGAAGTTAACTAACGAGACTTCTTGGTACTTTCTATTCTTTCAGGGGGCATCGTTTTCTGAAGTTATACAAATGACTGATATCTTTGAGGGGAGTATTATTAGACTTGCAAGAAGGCTTGATGAGTTTCTAAATCAGGCAAGTAATTTATGCTCATTTGGTTAGGGTCCGTCTATACAATTAGACGAACATCTGTACTAAACTTTATTCTAATACGGAGTATACAAATTTATTAAAGAAAAGTTTTTTAATAACGATCAAACTATTCTAAACATGTATTCATCAAATGTAACAGTTGCGTGCTGCTGCTCAAGCTGTTGGAGAAGCTGGTTTAGAAGAAAAGTTTGGTGCTGCCAGTGAGAGCCTTCGTAGAGGTATTATGTTTGCTAATTCTCTGTATCTGTAAGTCAGCTAGTTATGTACGATTATCTTAGTTTTCAAATGCTTGTTTAGATGATGGATACACCACATGAAGTTAGGTGGTGTGGGGTTTTATTTTTCAATTATAGCAATGGGTACCTCTACTATACGACAGCCACTGTTGTCATTTCTGTTTGGCTCTATCCTGTTTGGGTGATGTTGTACTGGTGTAAAGTGGCTGTTGTATTTGTGTTTGGTTCTTCCCATCCCATTAAAGTTTTTTTCCTTCAAATTTTGAGTTAACGATGGCGCATTCTACGTTTCTAACATTTGAATTTTCTTTGTTTGAGTGAAATTAGAGTGTTTCTGTAGTGGTTTTATTGTCGATACATTCTGTATCTGTTTTTTATCGACTCGTACCTGCTTTGCTTTCAATCATCTCCCCTTTTCTCATGTCAACAAAATAATAGACGTAGCAGATATATCCAATAATGTACAAATAGGAATGCGGCGTCTAGTTTGCACATCCATGTATAGACACCTACGAAGTCGACCACTTTTGTCAATCGAGTAAAGATGCAATAGTGTGTTTGTATTGACCTTTTTAAATATGAACAATATAAATGCGTCCACGAAGTTAAGAGATAGCGGTCAAGTTTATGAAAGTTATATTCAATAATAGTTTCGACCTTTTGCATCCAAATCTGGAACTTGTAACTAGTTCCCAGTTCCCGTAATACTACAAATAATAATTCAAAAAATATGTAACAACCATAAATACTTGCATTTGCTCTCGCATTTTAATCAGTGTAACCATCAATGTAACCGTATTGATTACAGAAAATTAAGCTCAAGTATATCGATAAGATAACCGAGTCTTGTAAACAAATTTAAAACACGCATATTGTACATCATAGTAGCACAAAGCAAATACATTAATCGACATAATTTCCCATCGGTTAAACAATAGATGTATTGTCAACAACAGAACAAGCTGCCAAACAACTTGTAAGTTGGCGAAAAACATTAGCCCAGCTCATGCGTCGATGGGTTGTCATCATGCCTGACTCATTGTACCCCAATAAATAGTTATTTCGGACCATCCGTTACATTACAAACTATAAACAACCAAAAGGTTGAAACAAAACTTCAAAGTTACAAGTTAAAAAATAAACACTAGCCCAAAATCCCTCATGCACCTTACATACTCCATATTACCATTCTTCATTGTTTTCATTGCCGCCGAACGTGTAAACTTATTCCAGGTTCATTTTTGAACCAAACTAAGTATTTCATATTCGTTATTTATATCTATATAGGTATTTATATAAATACATATAAGATGTATATATATCGAAAACTTTTATGCTACAGCCATCCCGGCAGGCAGCTGCATAGGACTGGAGCACAAAGGGTCAACATATTCTGGCTGTTTCATCACCCTTGATGCATACTTTTCTTTTTGTTCATCAATGGAGATCTGCTTGTACCGGCATTCCTCGCTACAAAATGCTTTGTCACCTCTACAAATAAAAAAGAGGAGACAATCAGCAACAAATAGATGTTTATTATCATTATTTATTTCTTGCAACAGTAATTATTCATATAAAAATCTATGAAAAGACTTGAATATACTAATTCAATTAACCTAAATGCTATTCGGCAATGTTATAAGCATTTTTTAAGTGTTGACAAGATTTCAAATAATAGTTTTCTCTACAAACAGCATCTTTAGGGTACGTACATGCATGCCCTAACTTCCTTGTAGTCCTGCCCATGGAATTAAGAACAGAGAAGAAGACAGAATCTGGTTGTAACCTAATTACGTCCTATCATCATGTTGTCTTCCTTATAGATGAGGGTATCCTTAAAACAAGCAATTGACTTAGACAACGGTGTATCAAACAGCCTGGATGTACAAGATCTTGATTGCATAATAAGTTACTGACAAAAGGGAAGCCATGATCTTACACAAACTAAAAACATGGGAAATCAATAGCTTAATTCTAACTCAACTAAAGCCGTTGACTCCAAGCGTCTGCTATCTAGCTAACAGACAAGCATCGCATGCGGTTTATGAAATAATTAAAAGCAAGAAAAGATAACATTCTAGTTGAATTTGTGAGTGTTTTCTATTGCATATTCCATGTATATCATTTGTTAAGAAAGTAACTAAACAAATTACTAAGCTTGTCAAAATGGCTAGGAGGAAATACATCATAATTCATAACCATAAAGCGTAAAGGTACTGAACTGAAATCCTACTTTCGGGTATGATCCATTGAATTACCAAGGGCATGTCAATACACGTTAGACAGCAACAAAGATCTAATCACCAGAATATTGTTCTTCGACTCTCTCTGAAAACAATATTCATTTGATGCCATACAATAGTTAGCTACTTAGCTCAAGTTAGATCTAAAAGACTCCATACTCACCTACTTTAAAACAAAACTAGCAAAAGATCTATTGTAGTAATAACATCAAATTAACTTATACAAGCATATGGTTTGCAACTTGCAAGAACAAACATTACTTAAGAAATAAAAATCTTAAAGAACTTAAATCCAAAAGCGAAACTTTACATCAACAAACATCAAATTAACTTAAACAAAAACAAACCCATATCACAAAGCCATCAAATAGCACCACAATTCACAATTCAACATATAACCATAGCATAATCACATCAAATAAACTAATGAGTCACAACTTGCAAGAACAAGCATAACTTAAGAAAACCGAACAAATTCACAAATTCTAATCAATCAAAATCCTAGAAGCACAAAACTTTACATCACCAAACATCAACTTATCTTAAAGAATCATAAAACAAAACCATAAAAAAGTAAAAAAAAAAAATCTTTTCATACCTATACATGAAAATATCCAATCCATGAAGCTTCTTCTTACAAAGACCACAACTGCTCAAGAAATCAACATCCTCAAACATCATCACACCACCACCACCACCATTAGCCACTGGTGGTGATGGTGCACAAAACACACCACCACCATAACCACCACCACTATTAGTACTACTAACCCAAAAACTATTAACACCAATCTTTTTCTCAACCCCATCATCAAAATACTCTCTTTTCTTAATCAAATTATTCCCAACATGTGATATCACACAAGTATACTCTTCCAATAACTCAATATCCACATCACTTTCCTTAATGGGTCTATTACTAAAAATAGGAATTGGGTCAGATCTTGGTGAAACTGCAAAAACAGTGTTTTGAGTACCATTTTGACCCATTTCATTATCCAAAGCAACCACAATTCCTAATCCAACAACCCCGTTTTGTTCCTTAAATCTTTTTGGTTTTTGATCATTGGAATTTGATGAAGATAAGAAAAAAGGTATCTTTTTTAAAGCTAATCTTGATTTATTACTACTTTTTCCATTAAAATTAGTCATTTTTTGTTTTTTTTAATCAAGATTCAATCTTTTTGCTTCTTCAATTGCTTTTATCACAACAAATCATCAGAAACAAAAAGGGTTTTTGTGGAAATTGAAAAAGATTTAAAATATGAACAAATTTGATATTTTGATTAGTATATATATACATACACACATATGTATATGTATATATGTGTGAGAAAGAGAGATAGAGGGAGAGAGATGGCTTTAAAGAGAAGTGCCACCTGCTCTCTTGTTCCTCTGCTTCTTCTTCTTCAAAGAAATAGGCTCTTTCAAGAACTTTAATAAGAAAGAGAGAGAGAATAAAGAAGCCATAATGGCATTGTAGTAAATATATCATAATTGAGGGGCTAAGTGTTGTTTTGCTTTTTTGAATATTTTCATTTGACATCCTTGGTGTTTTTGTGTTCATATCTTTTGCTCCTTTTAGAGTTCTTGTGTTTAGTTTTACTTCTGGTGTTTCTTTATTACTTGTACGTAGTAACAACAACAATACTTATTCCTGCGGGAACAATGGTATACATGAGGTAGGATGTAAACAGTTATAGTTCTATTTGAGGGTAGAGAAACTGCTTTCAAAAAAACCTCCGACAATAATATGTGCATGTATATATGTGAGCAAACATGTGTGTATAGGGGGAGGTGGACAACGTTGCTATGTCTTTAGTAAATAGTAATTCATCGAAATATTTGATATAATATCGTTTCATTTACAAGTTTTCTTGTAAGATTTTTCTATCACTGCTAAAAGCGAAAAAATCTTTGAATTGGAGTTTATGTTAATGAATTGGTCCTTTAGATTGTATTTTACTCGTACTAGTAAATACTTTGTACATGATGAGTTTCATATAGCAGTTTTACCAATAGTTGGTTTGCAGAATGTTTAGCTATCGGACATTTAATAGAATGAAAAGTTTGATTGAAAAATATATTTTTGTCATTTACACACTCTATCGGAACTCTAATAGAACACGTAAAGTTGCATCAAAAAGTTGAAGTGGGAATGTAAAAGTTCATTAGAGTCACTTCAATCATGCATAAAACTTTTCTTTGAATGGTGATCATGGATAAAACTGTTGCATCATATAGAAAGATTGTTGTTTCTTCAACAATTTTAATGTCTACTTATCATATTTGTGCATAATTCTAATTTACATGCGTGTACAATTCAGTGATGTATATCTATATCTATACTACTTTATAATGCATTTAGGCCTTCTAAAATTAGAAGGCTTAAAAATTCAGACTTTTCTTTGCTTATTATGGAAAGATATATTATAATCGTGTAAAATTAAGATAAGAAACTCCGTCGTGAGATAACGTGTACTCGACCTTATATTTCGGCTAACTTCTAACAACTCCGAAACAGCTCCTAACCACCAAAAATTAAGATAAGGGCTCGATTATAAAATGACGTGTGTCGACCCATTAAAATTCATCTTTATTTTAATTAAAATATATTTTATCTACTTATTTATATTATAATCTAATTTCACCATATTTTAAAATTTTATCTTCTTTAATTCAACATCTATTTTAATATATTTTATGAGTATTTAGTTTTATATTTTTAGTGGGTTTATTTTATTTTAATTCAAATTTTCTGTTTTAACCTTTATTTCATTTATTCCAATCAATATAATCTTGATTAGTCAAAATCATATACTTTTGGGGAATGTTTGTGCGTAAGAGATTGCGAGGTATTTTATATGCGGGAATAATGATGTCGGCGTGAAAGTTACTGAATACAAACAAACCTTCTACAACTAACACATATCATTCGAAGTGTTGTAAACGAATTCACTAAGCGAAAGTAACACATATAACTATCTTATCATGCATTATCACCACCATCTCATCACATCACCACCTCAAAACGTTTGTTATTCTGAAATAGTCGTGGTGCATGCATGGCGTTCTTGTGGTCTTCTAATGTCTTATACATATGTGTGCATATAACTCATACATCAACGTACTAGTTCATTTTGATTTCATCATGTGTGCTTTTTTGTCATCAAGATTTCTATGTGGTAAGGGCTAACAACCTTTCAAATATTCCAATGCAATTTTGGAAATTAAAATTGTACGCGCCTAAGTTCCCATCATCATAACAAACTCTAATAATATGATTGAACTAAATCCATTCACTATTTGCCAAACAAACCTAAAGGATTGCCAAACATTACTAATGTGTTATTGGTTCTAAGTACTTAAACGTCCAATAAAAGGTATTTTTCGGTATATAAACGAATTGATGATTGGCTCACAATCATCTCAAGTATCTAAGGGCTAGACAATTTGTATTGTACATGATAACGCGTTTTTAAAGTTACAATGTAATGTTTCGACGAAAAAACAGAAATGGGTTGTCAAGTTATGTCATCAGAGAATAATGTTGCTTCGATGACGTTGTGATATCTTACATAAAGTGCTAGCTGTTGAATCGTAAACTGGGTTCCGTTATTTATGGTACATGATTAAAACTTTGATTATGAGACTATATATTTTTGTTCTGCTGACAGAATAAATATACAGTTTGCCTTGTGTATGATGGTATTTTAAGAAGGTTATGAAATACTAAACCGTAGGATTAATATGTAATTTTGTAAACTAGAAGGACTGTTTCATCCATTACTGTAAACACCAAGGTTAATATATTGTATCTTCCTTGTTTTCTTCTCCGTATATCTTGATTTTTTTATTTTCATCTTTCTTTTTTTCAGAATATAATAATTTCTGCCAATCATACCTACAAAGATTCTTTTCTGATTATTAATTTATTATTTAATGACAAATGGAGACATATTATTTAAAATGAATATTTTTTGTGTGATAGGTACTTCTCTTTATTTTTCTATACTTTATTGAGATATTCTTTTTATATTTTACAATGAAATTATATATATTTTCTCTTTTATGTTTTAGAAAGCTTTGTTACTACTTTATTTGATTTTTTTACTATGATTTATGATCTTTTGGCCTACAATTACAAGTTTTGAACTTATTGTCACACATATCTAAATCGGGTAAAACTTTTGTATTCAAAATATTTGCGTTATCACTTCAGGATCGTTTGCACTTATCAAAGCTGGACTTAAGACCTCACACATTTTATGATGATAGTCACAAGTCTTTTGAAACTAAAGTATTGTTTGTTTCATTAAAATGTTTTTGTAGAAAACTAGAAAGGGGTTTGAATAGTTTACCAATTAAAAACTTTGTTTTGAAACTTATTGAAAGATCAATTGATATTGATCTTGGTATATTAATGAAATATCTGACGATGTGTAATAAGTAAATAAGGAAAGAAATGATCAAACCACAACAAGTTGTTTATAGTGGTTCGACTCTGAGGACTCTTTTTCCTTGCCTACTCCACTCCCGAGTCTCACACTTTCGAGTTTAACTTCACTAGTCAACAAGCTCCTTTCACGTGGAGAAAACCTTTACACTTAACACACTATTTAGACACTAAGCTAGATGTCGAGTTCTTTCCAAGGTACAACTACTCCCACACACAATGTATTTTGAGGACTAAAATACTAACCACTCACACTCATGAGATTATGATGGTTTGATACAACAATGAAGTATGGATCAACACTAGATCATACAACACTAAACAAACAAGACTTCAACTTCTCGTTGAAGCTTGAATATGACTTGATTTTCTTTGCTACAAAGAGATCACTAATTTGATATGAGCCGAGTTAGAAAGGTTAGAGAGAAGATATGTATGAGAGTATGTTAGAAAGGGATGAGAAAACTACTTGGCTTGGCATTCTATTTATAGCCAAAATGGACGAGGGCGTCCGGGCGGAACCCTTTGTACCAAATTGGTACCGTGGGGTTCTGACAGCCAAGATATCAAATCATGCTAAAGTCAACTATATCTAAGTGAGATTGTGCAAGATATGAAGAGTACAAATTCACACAAAATATCTAATGAAATCTTCCAATGATTTCCATGATGCATAACATGATGTCATATGTTGTATTTCTATTTTTAGAAATATGTAAGTACTTAAGTAGTGTTTGGTTTTAAGAACCTAACACATTCTAAAAACTACTATCATACATAATAATTAGAGTCATATCAAGATGTCACTAATCACAAATGTAAATGCTTGAATGATGAATATATTGTTTGAAAAAGCTTGTTTTAATATCTATTAAACTTGACAAGCTTTAAGCTTTTATAAATTAAATTTACTTTTGTCGTTAACAAAACTTAGGCAAAGATCAAAAATATAAATAACGTTTAATGGCGATATTTGTATTAACAATCTCCCTTTTGTTGAGGACAAAATATAAATTTTATTTTATAAAAGATACAAAGTTTGTCAAGAATTATAAAATATTAGTTTTAGAACTTGAAAAGGAAATGATAATGCAGTGTTGATGTTTGACTTTTATGAAAGTCAGTATTCACTAGATGATGCATGATGTTGACTTTTCGAGAGTCAAAGTATGCATTATCAATGAGGGTTCTGTTTGACTTTAGAAAGTCAAATGTATCAGTTGACTTTTTAGAAAAGTCGAATATAAATAATTTCAAAGTTATATTTTCTCCCTTTTGTCTCAACAAAAGAAGAGGCTATCTTGAATGTAATGAGCCCAATCTATTATCTCCCCCTTGTTCAAAGCTCCCCCTTAAATTGGGTGCTTTAATGGGAAGATTCATGGATTGTGAAAATAAAGCTACACAAAAAAAATTGTTAGTAATATTGATCATTCATAAGCATTTCCAAACACTATGTAATGACACCAATAATATAAAAAAAAACAACATTCATTAGTTAAAATTTTTCATGAGTAAAGATCATGAAAAGAGAACACAATGATGTGTTTTTAGTACAAGAAATAAAAATTATCCTAAGAAAGTAAAAACTAGAAATACTAGTCTAAAACCATCCTAAAGTGATGGTGGATGGGAAAGATCGTTGAGACGCTCAAGGATGTGGTTGAGGATGAACCTCATTTCTTCTTGGAAGTCATGGACCATAACCCGGGTCCGCTCCACGGTTTGGCCCGTTTGCTCACAAGTTGAGCAACCATGCCTTGGAGGGTAGAATGTTTGGGGAGGTTGTGGTGGTGGAATGGTGGATGTGTTGGTGGTGTTGGGGATGTTTGGAGTGGTCATGATGGATGCAAGCAAGACACTTTGCATTTGCATTGTCTCACTTAAGTGAGAGTCCACCATGCCTTTGAATTGGTGGAGGTTTTGGAGTTCGTTTGAATCTCCTCTCAGTGGGATGGCATCCCATACATTCCTCAATGTCCTCGAGATGAGGGACATTGATGTGGGAGTGAATGATCCCATACAAAGGACCATGAATGTCTTTGTGAATGGGGTGGAAGAGAAGAGGTTTAGGCCCTAGCAGGCGTTTGGGTCAAGGATGACCGAGGTGATTCATGAGCCATCCGCTCAATTGTGCCAAATGATGGCAATGGTGGTGGATGATTTGGCCTAGGAGGCAAGTCATCCAAGTCCTCTAGGAAAGGATTTGGTGAAGTTGGTGGAGTTGAAAATAACTCCATAGGAATGAGAGTTGGAGACCTTGGTGGTGAAGGTGGTGAGGTGTTTTGGATGTTTGGATGGTCTTGGGAGGAGGTGAAGTTAGTGTTTTTGTAGGTGGTGGAGTGGTGATCGCAATGTGTGATTGATTTGGTGTAGCCAGGTGAGGCTTGTATCATCTCGGATGGGAGATGAGATTGTGAGTGGAGAAGACTCGGATGAGGAGCTAATGTTAACAAAGCAACAAGGCCTAACGCTAATTCTAGCGGTCTTCTTGCAAGGTTTTGGAGAGGATTTTGTCATTTTTGACTTGGGTTTTACTTTGCTAGATAGTAGTAAGAATTAAGAAGTTGTGAGGATGATCATGGTAAAACCTCTCAATTTATAGAAGTGAAAAATTGTGGAGAAATGTGTTTGATTTGATGTTAAGCCATTGAAGAGATGATGTTCTTAATGATTTGGAAGTGGGTTGAATGCTAGTCATATCACCCAAGTCAAGCCATTCAAGAGAGATGGAGTGAAGAAGAAAAGATTTGCAATAAATGTGTTCTAATGGTGGAATTTCATAATATTCGAGATCACCCACGGTTTGAAGGTACCAAAATTTGGTTCCTTCCTTTATATAAAGGGCTCCTTGGGTGGATTTTCAAATTTTGAATTTTGGTGGGAAATGGGTTTCTTATATACCTTGGTGAATTATACTAGTTCTAATAACAAGTATAAACTAGTTAAGATTGATTTATAAGTGATGGAAGATAATTTGGAATCACGAAAGAGTCGAAATTCGAGAAAATTACGGAGGATCCACGGCACCAAAATCATACACGCATGGTACCCTAAAAGGGTGCCGTCTGGTCCGCTTGTCAGTGCAGCGGTACCAAAATACATAAAGGACGGTACCAAAATTATGGTGCCGTCGATCCGTGGAGTGCGAAATTTGGATGATGCGTTTTTAGGTGTCGAGGACATTTCCGAAACCTGAAATTTTTCTCAAAAGCTGTTATACTAAACATTTCTAGTTAGGAAAAACAAATAACACATGTATAAACATAGTGGAGTATAGATTTTGAGCAAGGCTTATTGATTTTCACAATATAGTGAAAATGGGTAAAATTTGATAGCATACTTGAGCTATCCCCCTGCATGAGATTGTTAGCATACAACATTTTTTCAAGTTATATTATCATCCTACATAATAAAAACAACTAAATAGTATCAAACATTAATGATAGTGCATTGTTCCAAACACTCCTTAAAGTACCCTTATTTGTCCAACTTCTTGTAAATCTTGTTCATCATCCTACCAAGGCACTTGAACATTCCCTTAGTTTGCTTGAATTACATTGATTCATTCTCTATTTCGGAAGAGCGCATAATACTCATGAGGTGGAAGGCGAGAGCTTGGAAGACCATCCTCGAGTTATTTGATGATGATGATGAAGGAGTTGGAGGTTTAGCTCTCTTGCCTTTAGTCTTAGCAACTCGAGCATCACTCAAAGGTACAAAGGCGTGAGGATGAGTTCATAGTGAAGGTGCATCCCTTTTGGGGTTGGTGGAATTGGTGCAAAGTTTCTATAGAGGCGGGTGAGAAGCATCCGTATGGAAGAGCAACCGATCCTTGAGTTAGAATATCAATCATTCTCCTAGCTATGTAGTAGGCCAAGTTGAATGGTTGTCGGGTGGACAAGTTGTAGAGCATGTGGCAAAGACAAGCGTTTATGTGATCCCTATTTCCTATGGTGCTAATGACGTTGGCTCCAAGTAACTCCTCCCATTTCTTAAATTCGGGCTTAAGTTCATTTAGCTCCATTCCATATGGATCTCGGTCTACCTCTTTTCCCTTTCGGGTTACTCGGGTTGTATCACTATTTAGGTTAAAAAGGTGTTCACGGATGACATCCTTATCGGCCAAACAGGTTAGATAGGGAGAAGTGCTGTCGTTGATTGCATCAAGAGCGGTGAGTGACCACTTATCCGTGTAGACACAAGTTCCTCGGTTGGGAATTCCTAGTACTTTAGCAAATTCGCTTAAGGTGATGGTGTAGTCATTTTGGTTGATTCTAAAGCTAAGACAAAATTCATCATCGTCTTCATCACTAAAGCCGGTCACACTAGCATAGAATTCTAACACAAACCTAGGACAAATTGGTTCATCAATGTCAAGAAGACAATCGAATTGAATGGCGGCTAGTTCTTCACGAAGATTGGTATGTTCAAGGAATGATGAGTGAATGGTTCTACCCTCATGGAAATACCTTGATTATAGACCCCTAAATATTTCTACTTGTTCCTTGGTAAGTCCTTTGGTTTTGTGGTGTTTGGGAATGTAGTTAAGGGTGTCTTTGTGATCATAGAATCTTGCGGCTACCATGGTTATTTCTAAGGACAAGAATTAAAAAAAAAAAATGAGAATAAATTTTAACGTTTTTGGTTCTAGTGTGTGCCTACATGAAAACAATTTGGAGTTGCGGTTATCTCGACTCATTTTATGCACAAAAATTGTTTTAGTGGGGTGTTTGGCAAATACCATGAGATAACCCAAATGCTCCTAATTCAATGTGGCTTCATTTGAATATACCCGGGAATGCATATTAGTTATGCAATACCTTTAGTATTCAAGAGCATGCAAGTGATGAAAATTTAACGTTTCTATTTGTATTAGCAATGACAAAAAAAAAATTGTTTTCCTACAAGTGAGAAGCTTTTCAAAACTTTTGACATGGGGTGTTTGGTTGTTTGAATAAGGCCTTATATTCATTATCTATCAATTAGTGGGAAACATGATTTGTTTATGCAATATGATAATGTAGTACCTAATTTCAATGACTAGTTATGCAATTTGCCAATTGAATTCATATTTGGTATAAAAGCATACATAAAACCCCATGTAATGATTTGTGATAGTTTTGTGCATAAATAAGAATCCTAGACTCGAATTAAGAGATGAAATGTAGTTAGGATACTTACAATGATGTTATCTTGATGATTAGTAAGTGGGAAGATGACAATAATGAGCTTGGTTTAAGTTTTACGTTTTGGTAAAGTGGGTTTTGAGGAAGAGGATGATTTGTATATAGCGGTTTTGTACATAGACACCACGGACGAGACGGTACCAAATATTTGGTTCCGTCTTTGTTATCGTTGGTGGCGTAGCTACGATGGTGTACAAGACAAAATTGTTTTGTTTTATTATTCTAATGTTTTGGACTATGTTTATCCTACATGTTTGGTTCCATTAATCCTAAACCAAGTCTAAGAAGATTAAAGGTTCTCGTTTAAGAGGTTTAGTTAAGATGTCGGCAATGTTGTCTTGGAGGATACTTTCTCGATTGAAATGTTTCCTTTTGAACATTGTCGCGAAGAAAGTGATGACGGATTTCAATGTGCTTTGTGCGAGCATGTTGAGCAGGATTCTTCTTGAGATCGATGGCTCATTTGTTGTCGCAAAGTATCACAATGTCGTTGAGATGAATTCGTAGTCTCGAGCTTGCTTCATCCAAAGAGCTTGTTGACATGCTTTTCGGTGAGGCGTACTCGGCTTGATGGTTGAGATGGCTAAATCCGTTTGCTTCTTTGCAAACCATGAGGTGAGACAATGTCCAACAAAAGTGCAAATACCACTTGTACTTTTTTTATCGACATAATCACCGGCATGATCCGAGTCGGCATACACTATGGTTTCTATACCCGTTCCTTTGGGATACCATAATCTTAAACACGTTGTTCTCTTAATATATCTAAAAATCCTTTTTAAGGCTTCTAAGTGTGATGTCTTTGGGTTTTCTTGAAAGCGAGCACATAGACAAACACTAAACATAATGTCGGGTCTACTAGCCGTAAGATAGAGTAGGCTACCAATCATTCCTCTATATTTAGTGTTATCTACGGATTCACCTTCTTCGTCCTTGGTGAGTTTAGTGTCCGAGGACATGGTGGTGACCACTTGTGAATGGCCGACCGTAAGAAACTTAAAGCAGTTCAAGACACAAATGCAATGAAGATCGGGAGTATAGTGTTTCCCGGTCGTTATGTCCCGTGAGCTATGCAATGGATCACCAAACGTATAGTGATCGAGAAATTTGAGCAGAAAAAGGTTGTGATTATTATAACTACGAAAAAGCCAACAAATTACAGAGGCTTAAATGCAAATTAAAGGAAATTAAAAGATAAAAATATTAAATAAACGCTATCACTATTTGCAAAATGATGTTTTGATTTTATGTTTTATAAAAGCGAATTAAAAACTACGTGACGTACAAATGAAAATGTGAAACTTACACAATATTAATCCTAAAAATATGAAAATGATATTTTACAAACCTAATGATAAAAGAAAATTTTTAGAAAAAGAAAATTATTTTTATAACTATTTATCTAATTATTATTAATTAAAACTATTTTAACTATTTAATAATAACCTAAAATACAAGAAAATATGAAATAAAGCTAGAAAAATAAAATTATGACTTGGAAAAATCTAAAATAACAAAGAGAATTTTCAAAACTATTTTTGTATTTTTCGATTATTTTCTATTTTCTAGGAATTAAAACTATTTAAAACTAATTAAATTGCTTAAAAATACAAATTTAACTAAGAAAAATCTGGAAAAATATTTTTTGGCTTTTATATTTATCTTAACTTAAGAAAAATGAAAAATTATTTTTTGAAACTTTTCTTAATTAATTGTATTAAATGCTAATTAAAAGTGCTTAAAAACTGATTAAAATCAAGAAAAATAGCAAACTGACTTGGAAAAATCTGAAAAATTCAAGATAAGTCTAAAATAATATTTAGAATCTAGGAAAAATGGAAAAACAGGTGCTTGTGTACAAGAAAATGCAAGCGCTATGTAAAGTGCTTATAAATAAGCACTTAGAATAAGCCAATAAACTACCAAAAAGCACCAACTGATCACGAAGCTATAATATGCTAAAAGTACCCAAATGCAACAAAAAACAACAAGCCTTAACCTCTGGATTACAAGTTACAAAGATTTGGATTATTTGAGTATAAGTGCTAAAAGCAGTTTGAGGGTACTACTTTTGAGCTTAAGAATAAGCACTCAAATAAGCTAGAAAATAAAAAACAAAAGTTGGAACCTAAACTAGACCTGGCTGGCTACTTGTAAACCAAAATGAGACCTAGACAAGCTCTCGATGAGCTCTGTGCAAGCTGCTGCACAAAACAGAAAAACTCGGTTAATCTTGAGTTTGTTTGACGAGGCAAATAAGACCATATTGACAAGCTCATTTGGAGCTTATAAAAATTCACAAAAATCTACAAAAATGGTAATAAGAAAATAGACCAAGTTGAAGTTTTTAAACACCAAGTTTCACTTAATTTGGCTCAAAATGAGCTCATGAAAAATCCTCTCAGTTGGCTCAAAAACACTTTTTCAAATTTTGACTTTTGAAACATTTTGAAAATTTTGACTTTTTGAACTTTGAATCCAATTTGTGGTGATTATGATGTTATATGATGAAATGAACTAATGCAAGCTATGTCTATGAATTTTAAACACAAAACAAGATTTTGATTTTCAAAAATCACAACAGTTAAGCATATAAGGCAGATCAAGTGTGATTTTGACTTTGAGAGTTTGCGAGGCACAATTTATTGGAGATATGAGTCAATATGAACTAAACAAACATAAAACAACAAGAATTAATCCTTGAATAAACCTTTAACACAGTTAAGCAATAAATCCAAACACCCTTTAATATCATTGATTTGCAAATAAAAAAATGAGCTAAACACTGAACTAGCTATATATTATTGATCAAACTAAGTTTACTTAACCTAAATACAACTAATAAACAGTTTGAACTATTTATAACTACAAAAGCAGTTATGCAATGAAACTTGAAAATCACTTACAAATGGTCCTTAGCCACTATGGCTTGCCAACAATGAACAATGAACCACTAACCTATTAAATCAACCCATTTAGCTTCTAAATCAACCCATTTCCATTCTGCATCAACCCATATCCATTTCCATTTCCATTTTGCCCGTTTGACTTTCTTTGACCAAATTCCAAAATTGCTTGAAACTTAAATGTAAGCTTATAAAAAGCTATAATAAGCTTATATAAGCTTGTTTGAGCTTAAAAATAAGCTATTTGAGAGCTTGTATATAAGAGTTTGAAATTGAAAATTTCAACGATGAACACAAAATATGAAATCTTAACATAAACTTGAATTGATACTTGAAAAGAGTTGCAATACATGATAAATACTTTAGTTTGATACAAACAAAACTTGAAATTACAACTAAATCTATTTAAGACTTTAATTTAAAAGCGACATACATTTTAAAAATAAACTAACAAGACTCTCTTCTTCTCTCTTCTTCTTGCTTCTTTTATACTCCAAACATCTTCTCTCTCTCTCTTTGTTTCCGGCAATAATCTTGACCATTGGATGGCTTGAAATGATCTTGGCCATTGGATTGATTTTGGCGCCAAAATTGTTTTATCAAGCGGGAGGTTGAGTGAGGGGGAAGGTGCATTAAATGCATCTTGGAGGTTAGTTGAGGTGGGGGGTGGAAAGTGATGATGAGGGGGGATGGGGAGGTGGATGAGGTGTTGTTGGGAGAAGCGGTTGGGAGAAGACTTTGGCGCAAGGAGTGTTTGTTTGACAAAGTGGTTTGGTGGGGTTTTAATATATGAAGGGGTCCAAAAATTGTGAGGGTCCAAAATGGCTAATGGCGGGGTCACAATTGGTTTTGACAAGGGTCAAAAGGGTTTAAAGGTTTTTAATACAAGGACCTTTTGTAATTTACGAAAATTCAAGGACCAAAGCGCCAATTTGCAAAGTTGTTTCAAGGGACCAAAAGTGACAAGTTTCAATAGTACAAGGACCAAACTTGACATTTTCAATTTTCAAGGACCATTTTGCCAAATTTTAAACTTGAAGGACCAATTTTGTAATTTCTCAAAACTTTTGATATTTTTCACCAAAGGACTAATTTTGACAACTTATGATTTTAAAAGGACCTTTGGTGATTTTTCTTTGAAATTATGTGCTCGGGGACTATTTCGACAATTTTTGAAACTTGGGGGTGAAGCGCCAATTATGCAAACTTAGCTCATTTTCATCGATTTTGAACATTTTGCATCGAAACATATAAAATGCAATTTTGGAATATTTTCGATATTTTGATGCATTTCGAGCATTTTAAGCGTTTTGCGATTCAGATTGACCAAAATGATGAGTATTTACACACTCATCAATCCCCCACTAAACTATTGCTAGTCCTAGCAATCTTTTGAGAAAAACTTAATGGATTTGAATCTCTTTACCAAAAGCCATTACTTACGGAGTAGCCAAATGTTTGAGTTCAAGTAAGAACCATGGTACACCGATAACCATGTGATTTTGAGCAAACCACCGACTTCAACGGTTTGATTTGTCTTTACGAAGCCGTTTGCTCTGGACTAGCCAACTCTTAGATAAATTATCAATATTATCTTTGGTGAGTGATTACCAATTATGGTTTTCCTTGCCTTTACCACAAGCCATAAACTTGCGGGCTAGCCAACTCTTCACTTTTAAGGATATGGTGGTGAATACCATACAATTTTGGGCAAATTGCAAGCCGTCAGCGGTTTGAGATATCTTTACCAAGAGCCGTTTGCTCTGGATTAGCCAATCCTTTTGTTTATTAGACAAGGCGGATGATAACCAAATGAGTAAGTGTAAAACACTTACTCAAAAAAAAAAAAAAAATTTTGGCCAAAAGCAGGGAATTAGGCGGTATAATTACATGATAAAATTCGTGAGAATTCCCCACACTTAGAAATGAATATTGCCCTCAATATTCAAAGTACCGCGGTTATGCGAAACAAAAACGTAAAGGGAAATACTACGGCCATTATTTAGAAAGATTTTTTTTTTTTTTTTTTTTTTTTTTTTTTTTTTGAAAACTTATATACACAACATGTGGGCAACCCCCCACACTAGGGTGGTAGAAAGATAGAAAGAAGTCGAAATATGGGTGAAAACCCATATGGCATGGCTCTTGTTTTTGATTCCGAGTCGCTAGCTTGACTCGATCCCGCATTCATTGGTTCATGGGGAAAGTTTGTAAATCCGGGACAACCACGGGGGAATGTCCTCTCCAAAGTAATGCTTCAACCGATGACCATTCACTTTAAAGTTTGGACCATCGGGTTGAGATAACTCAATGGTTCCATATGGAAAGACTTTAGTGATGGTAAATGGTCCGGACCGGTAGGATTTTAATTTTCAGAAAATCTTCAATCTTGAGTTGAAAAGAAGGACTCGATCACCGGCGTTGAAAAGCGGTTCTTGATTTTGAGTCATGAATCTTCTTTGTCTTTTGTTTGTAGATCAAAGAGTTCTCGTATGCTTGATCACGGAGTTCATTTAATTCATTCATTTGAACTTTCCGGTGATCACCGGTATCTGAATATCAAAGTTGGCATGTTTCAAGGCCCGGTATGCCTTGTGCTCGAGCTCAACCGGTAGATGACATGCCTTCCGTACTACAAGCTTGTATGGAGTGCACCCGATGGGTGTTTTATAAAATTGTCACGGAAGGCCAGTCGTCATCTAGCTTATCCGACCAAGAGCACGGTTTTCGCCAACCGTCCTCTCAAAATTCTTTAATCCCCGGTTGGAAACTTCCACTTGCCCACTTGTTTGGGGTGGTGCAGCGATGAGAGGCGGTGAGTTACACCATACTTTTGCATGACTCTATCAAATTGGTCATTGCAAAATCGTACCACGATCACGATTATGGCTCGTGGGTTCCAAACCTAGCAAAAGAGATTTTAAGAATTTCACAACAACTCGGGCATCGTTGGTAGGTAAAGCCTTAGCTTCAACCCATTTTGACAAGTAGTCAACGACCACGAGTATGTATTTATTACCGCGAGAAGAAGGAAATGGCCCGTAAAGTCAATGCCCCGGATGTCAAAATCTCACACACTTGAATGGCGTTTTGCGGCATTTCATTTCTTTGTGAGATATTCCGTGGCGTTGACAAGCGTCGCGAGGTTTTGACAAATTCATGGGCATCCTTGTAAATCGTGGGCCAATAGAATCCGGAATCAAACACCTTCTTGGCGGTGTAGTTGGGGCTATGATGTCCCCAGTGGGTCGAATGGCAAGCTTTGAGAATGTCAATAGCTTCGACCATACACACATCGCGGATGACTTGATCCGCGCAAATTTTGAACAAGTAGGGTCGTCCCGAAGTAATGTTTCACATCTTTAAAGAATTTATTTTTTGTTGGGACGACATCCCTTTCACCACAAAGTTACCCGCATGGTAATTTGCAAAGTCGACAAACCATGGGGTAGAAGAGTCTCCACGAAAAGAAACCACATTGAGTGTTTCGAGAGGAAATGTTTCATTTATTTCCTTTTCTCGAACACATCTTGGTGAGGTTTTCTAGGCGGGATAGATGATCGTGACGGGTTCTCGGCTCCTTTTTATCACGTATAATGATATCAAATTCTTGTAGGAGGAGAACCCAGCGGAGCAATCTCGGCTTTGCATCTTGTTTTGCAAAGAGATATTTGAGAGCCGAGTGATCCGTATACACCACGCATTTGGTCAAGATAAGGTATGGCGAAACTTTTCAAGCGCATACACACGACTAATAATTCTTTTACGTAGTGGTGTAATGGGTTTGAGCTTGATCATAGTTTTGCTTGCGTAGTGGATTGGTGAAAATGCTTGGTTTTCGTTGCCCCAAGGCGCACCGATAGCAAAATCACTTGCATCGCACATGAGCTCAAAGGGTAAATCGATCGGGGCAACTAGAATGGGTGCTTAGTAGCTTTTTCTTTAGTGTTTCAAAAGCTTGATGCACTCGGGAGAAAAGATAAAAGGAGCATCTTTTCGAGAAGATGGGTCATAGGCGGCGATTTTAGAAATCTTGAATGAATCTCGATAAAACCGGCATGACCTAGAAAACTCCTAATACCTTTGGCGGTAGTAGGATGAGGTAATTTAGCAATAACATCAACTTTTGCTCTATCTACCTCAATCCGTTTTTGAAATCTTATGGCCAAGGACTATGCCTTCTTTGACCATAAAGTGGCTCTTCTCCCAATTTAGACATAGATTGGTGTCTTCACACCTTTTTAGCATTTTGTCTAAATGGAGAGACATGTATGAAACGAGTCCCCAATGACCGAGAAGTCATCCATAAACACCTCCATAGTTTCCCGATCATGTCGTGGAAAATTGCCATCATACATCGTTGGAGCGTGCGGGAGCATTACATAAGCCAAAAGGCATCGTGCGTAGGCAAGCGTCCGTATGGGCGGTGAATGTGGTCTTTTCTTGATCCGGCGGATCAATGGGGATCTGAAAGTAACGAGAAACCATCAAGGAAACAATAGTATTCGTTCCTGCTAATCTCTCAAGCATCGGTCCATGAAGGGTAGAGGAAAATGGTCTTTCTGGTGGCTTCGTTTAACTTGCGATAGTCAATACACACGCCATCCGTAACCAATCGAGTTGGAATTAACTCGTTTTCTTCATTCGTGACAACGATAATGCCACCCTTTTTGGAGCGCAATGAATTGGGCTAACCCAAGGACTATCGGAGATCGGGTAAATTAAACCGGCATCAAGAAGTTTGAGAACCTCTTGTTTGATAACCTCATGAATCTTAGGATTCACCCTTCTACGATGTTGAATTCTTTGGTTTGAAGTCATCCTCCATTAAGATTTTGTGAGTACAAAACTCGGGGTTGATACCCTTAATGTCGGAGAGTTTCAAGCAATTGCTTGCTTGTGTGACTTCAAGACCTTTATGAGGCAGTTTTCTCCTCCTCGGTTAAGTCTTTAGCAATTATGACGGGTAATTTATCATCACCCTCCAAGAATGCATACTCGAGATGAGGAGGTAGGTCCTTAAGTTCAACCTCGGGAAATTCTTGATAGATGTTTGTCTTGATTTGATTTCCTCAATCGTGATTTCTTTCGGAGGAGTGAAGGTAATGGATCTTCATTAAGCAATTGCTCAAGATAAAGAATATCCCCTCGAATCATAAACACCATCAATTCGGTGGAATTGATTCATCGATAACAAGAAATTCATCGATCTCTTCCGGAAGGAAGTCACCTCCCTCAAGCGGGTGAGAGAGGGGAAGAGTCGGCAATGATAGGTTGAGAAGATGTGGTGGAATCCCACTCACGAATTATGAAGATAACCAAGAAACTCTTGAGAGTACTCCTCGAAGCAATATCAATTAAATCGACTCGATTAAGCGATTCGATATCATAATTTGAGGAGTACCTCGAAGTTTGATCGAGGTTAAAGGTATGACTTCATTACCCACACGTAAAGTGATTTCTTGCTCAAATACATCAATAAGAGCACGGCCCGTTCTCGGGAATCCTCGTCCAACAATGAGAGGAACCCGAGGATCGGCATCGAAATCAACAACCACAAAGTCGGTGGAAAATGGAACTTTCCTACTTTCACGAATACATCCTCGGCGATGCCAAGAGGGCGATATAGAAACGATCGCAAGCTCAAGAGTCATGCGGTAGGAATAAGTTCGGAAGAAAGTTTCTTCCACCTTGAATAAGGCATCAGTTGATGCTTGCACCAAGATCGGCAAGGGCAAAGCATTCAATCATCCGGGAAAAACACAAGGAAGAAGAAATTTTCCGGGATCTCCTAGCTTCTCGGGAAGCTTCTTTAATGAGCTGGTGGCGGTTCTCGTTCAAAGGAGTTTTAGCCATTTCAAACGACTTTTCCTTATTGCTCAACATGTGTTTGAGAGTAGATGCAAACTTGGGCATCAACATGATGGCATCCATAAAGCTTATGTCAAAATGAAGTTCTTGGAAAATTTGAAAGAATTTTTCCATTTGATGACTAGCTTTCTCGCGGAGCTTTGCTCATGTAAGCGTGAGGGTAAGGAATAGAAGTTTTGGATTTGGGGTTACCAAGTTGGAGGTTCAAAAACAACTCGGGTTTGGTTTTGGGTTTGGGACAACACGAGGATGGACATTCTTTGGTACTTCCGTTATTAGTAGGAAGTTCCTTGTCCTTTGTCGCCTCGGGTTCACTTTCCACTACCTTCGGGAGAGAAGAAGAAGAGGTAGTAGGAATAGCGGGTCCATCATATAAAGCACCACTTACGGTTGTGATCGCCTTTGCATCGCCCCTCGGATTAGCGATCGTGTTGCTAGGTAAAGTACACGGCAGGGTCGATCATTTAAAGACTTCTTAATGTCGAAATCGGCTAACCAACAACGATTCATTTCCTCTTGGGATTTCATGAATTGTTTCAACAACTCATCGGATGATGGTCCAGTTGGAACAATGGCTTGAGTTTGCAGGAAAATTCGGCCTCTATTGTTAGGATTAGGGCCTTGATTTTGAAAATTTCCTTGATTATTGCCATGAAAATACCACAGGTTGAAATTTCCACGACACAGGTTTCTATTGAAATTTCCTTGGTGTTGGAAATTTTGATTTTGATTTTGAAAACCGTTGTTTGGTGAAATTACCTTGGTTTTGAAAACCTTGGTTTGGTCTATTTTGATTTTGATTACGGTTTTGGTTGAAACCGGAGGTCGAGGTAGTGGTTAGGGCGGTGGTTGGTCTATAGGAGCACGATATTGGTTGCCTCCTTGATTAGAAATCCGCCCGACATTAGCTTCAAAGGGTTACCATCGGTGGCCATACTGATTGTAATAAGCATGGGGCCACCACAAGTAACACAGACTTCCACTTTCTTAACCGGAGGTGAAGTTTGTGGAAAAAGACTTTCTTTTGGTTGGAAGAACCAAAGCTTGAATAGCTTCCGTGAGTTTGTCAATCTTAGCATCGGTGCTAGATTGACTCACGAGCGATGAAGAAGGACCAACAACGACTTGGGAAACAACCGGCTTGCCGTGCGGTCACGGACTTTAGACTTGTTTTCAATGATCGCTAAAGCTTCTTTGTGGTTTTGCTTAGGAAATTTCCTCCGCGGAGGAATTGAGAGAATCTTGATCAGTTGACTCACTCCATTGTAGAAAGTATCGAGTTGCATCAACTCGGAGAAACCGTGGTGAGGACATTTGCGAAGCAATTCCTTAAAACGATCCACGATTCCTTTGAAGGATTCATCAAACTTTTGAGTGAACTTGATGATTTCATTTTAAGACTCGTGGTTTTGGAAGGTGGATAGAATTCATTCACAAATTTCTTCACGGATCTTCCCATGTCTCAATTGGTGAGGGGTTGTTTTCAAGCCAAATCCGGGCTTGCCCTCGAGAAAATGGGAGCAGAAGAAGCACTTGACATCGGTAGGGACATTCTTGTATTTGATGGTAGATGCAATCTTGTTAAACCATCGAATATGAGCATGAGGATCATCCGCTCAAAACCGTAGAATTGATTTGAGGTTACAAGATTGATAACCGGTTTTGAGTTCAAAATTTTCGACCACAATGGTTGGTACAACAATAACATCTCCATACCCGTCGATGGGTGCACGGAGAAGCTCGCGCATAGGCGTTCTTCCGCCATGATAGCGGAGTAGTGTGAGCGATCCGGATCTCGATCCGGTGATGGAGCGAAAGTCTGGACACGCCTTCTTGGAATCTTGACAAGCTCACGAAATGGGCTCACGGATCTAGAAGAGCGAGTGCGCATACACTAGAGTTAACTCTAGGAAACTCGAGTTAAGGAGAGAAATGGGAATTATGAAGGCGTTTTATAAAAATGGGGTGAGAAGAATCTTTATGGGTTTTACGGTTACGACAAGTAGATATAACAACAAAATCAATTAAAACAAAATCGAGGCAAAACAACGATGAACTTAACCAATAATCACAAGATGAATGGCTTCTTTGAAAAAGGTACACCAATCACAAGGACACAAAGGCAAGTTTTAAATCTTTGGTTCGGGAACTTATTATGGTCGTACCCCAGTTAGGTAGTACCTTTGCCTTGGTTTGCGGTGGTAATCTTTTATGTTGTTATTATTAAAGAAAGCGACAAATCTTTTGTATTTTTATTTTTGATACATATATAGAAACAAAAGGAAAATATTTTTGTGTTTTATCGTTTTGGATGTTTTGGGTTTTGGATTTTTATAAGAAAATATGGATATATATATATATAGATAGATGGATGATATGAACAAAGAGTGAGTATTCAAACTACTAATCGCTAAGCGGAAGATAATCGGCCTGACTCCCGGCGTGGCGTAAAAATTTGATCCGTGCAAAGCAAGTCAAGTTTTCTCATGGTGACCACTTGTGAATGGCCGACCGTAAGAAACTTAAAACGACTCAAACACAAATGCAATGAAGATCGGGGAGTATAGTGTTTCCCGGTCGTTATGTCCCGGTGAGCTATGCAATGGATCACCAAGCGTATAGTGATCGAGAAATTTGAGCAGAAAAAGGGATTTGTGATTATTATAACTACGAGAAAAAGCCAACAAATTACAGAGGCTTAAATGCAAATTAAAGGAAATTAAAAGATAAAAATATTAAATAAACGCTATCACTATTTGCAAAATGATGTTTTGATTTTATGTTTTATAAAAGCGAATTAAAAACTACGTTACGTCAAATGAAAATGTGAAACTTACACAATATTAATCCTAAAAATATGAAAATGATATTTTACAAACCTAATGATAAAAGAAAATTTTTAGAAAAAGAAAATTATTTTTATAACTATTTATCTAATTATTATTAATTAAAAACTATTTTAACTATTTAATAATAACCTAAAATACAAGAAAATATGAAATAAAGCTAGAAAAATAAAATTATGACTTGGAAAAATCTAAAATAACAAAGAGAATTTTCAAAACTATTTTGTATTTTTCGATTATTTTCTATTTTCTAGGAATTAAAACTATTTAAAACTAATTAAATTGCTTAAAAATACAAATTTAACTAAGAAAAATCTGGAAAAATATTTTTTGGCTTTTATATTTATCTTAACTTAAGAAAAATGAAAAATTATTTTTTGAAACTTTTCTTAATTAATTGTATTAAATGCTAATTAAAAGTGCTTAAAATTGATTAAAATCAAGAAAAATAGCAAACTAACTTGGAAAAATCTGAAAAATTCAAGATAAGTCTAAAATAATATTTAGAATCTAGGAAAAATGGAAAAACAGGTGCTTGTGTACAAGAAAATGCAAGCGCTATGTAAAGTGCTTATAAATAAGCACTTTAGAATAAGCCAAATGAACACCAATAAGCACCAACTGATTCTGAAGCTATAATATGCTAAAAGTACCCAAATGCAACTTAAAACAACAAGCCTTAACCTCTGGATTACAAGTTACACAGATTTGGATGATTTGAGTTAAGTGCTAAAAAGCAGTTTTAGGGTGCTACTTGCGACTTAAGAATAAGCACTCAAATAAGCTAGAAATCAAAACCAAAAGTTGGAACCTAAACTAGACCTGGCTAACTACTTGTAAACCAAAAACCAGACCTGGACAAGCTCTTATGAGCTCTGTGCAAGCTCTGCACAAAACACATGAAAACTCGGTTTATCTTGACTTTGTGAGCTGAGGCATATAGAGACCAATTGACAAGCTCATTTGGAGCTTATAAAAATTCACAAAATTCTACAAAAATGGTAATAAGAAAATAGACCAGTTGAAGTTTTTAAAACCCAAGTTTCACTTAATTTGGCTCGAAATGAGCTCATGAAAAATCACTCAGTTTGGCTGAAAACCACTTTTTCAATTTTGACTTTTGAAAGCAGTTTTGAAATTTTGACTTTAAATGAACTTTGAATCCAATTTGAGGACTGATTATGATGTTATATGATGAAATGACACTAATGCAAGCTATGTCTATGAATTTTAAACACAAAACAAGTTTTGATTTTCCAAAATCTCAACAGTTAAAGCATATAAGGCATTTAAATGTGATTTTGACTTTGGTGTTTGCGAGGCACAATTTATTGACGAGATATGAGTCAAATGAACTAAACAAACATAAAACAACAAGAGTTAACTCTTGAATAAACCTCAAACACAGATTAAGCAATAAATCCAAACACCCTTTAATATCTTGATTTGCAAATTAAAATGAGACTAACTACTTGAACTAGCTAATATTAATGATCAAAGCGAGTTTACTTAACCTAAATAACACTAATTAAGCAGGTTTGAACTATTTATAACTACAAAAGCAGTTATGCAATGAAACTTTGAAAATCACTTACAAAAGGTCCTTAGCCACTATGGCTTGCCACAATGAAACCAATGAACACTAACCTATATAAACCAACCCATTGAACTCTAAATCAACCCATTTCCATTTCTGCTTCAACCCATTATCCATTTCCATTTCCATTTTGCTCCCGTTTGACTTTCTTTGACCAAATCCAAACTTGCTTGAAACTTAAATGTTAAGCTTATAAAAGCTATAATAAGCTTATATAGCTTGTTTGAGCTTAAAATAAGCTATTAAGAGCTTGTATATAAGAGTTTGAAATTGAAAATTTCAACGATGGACACAAAATATGAAATCTTAACATAAACTTGAATTGATACTTGAAAAGAGTTGCAATACATGAAATACTTTAGTTTGATACAAAGAAACAAAAAATTACATTTGAAAATCTATTTAAGACTTTAAATTAAAAGCGACATACATTGAAAATTTATAAACTAAAGACTCTCTCTCTTTCTCTCCTTCTTCTTCTTTTATACTCAAACTTCTTTCTCTCTCTCTCGATTGGTTCCAGTTTAATATTGACCATTGGATTGCTTGAATTGATCTTGGCCATTGATTGGATTTTGGCGCCAAAATTGGATTATAACGGTGGGAGGTTGAGTGTGGAGGTAGAAGGAGCATTAAATGCATCTTGGAGGTTAGTTGAGGTGGGGGACATGGGAGTGATGATGAGGAGGAGGGATGGGAGGGTGGGTGTTGGGATGAAGATGATGGGAAGTAAGACGTGAGGCGGAGGGTGTGAGAGTCAAAGGTGGTTTTGTTGGGTTTTAATAATGAAGGGGTCCAAATTGTATATTGACAGGGGTCCAAATGGCTTATGGCGGGGTCAATTGGTTTTGACAAGGGAAAAAGGTTTAAAGGTTTAATAAACAAGGACCTTTTGTAATTTACGAAAATCAAGGACCTAGGCGCCATTTCATGCAAAGTTGTTTCAAGGGACCAAAAGTGACAAGTTTCAATAGTACAAGGACCAAACTTGACATTTTCAAATTTCAAGGACCATTTTGCCAATTTTCAAACTTGAAGGACCAAACTTGTAATTTCTCAAAACTTTTGATATTTTTCACCAAAGGACTAATTTTGACAACTTATGATTTTAAAAGGACCTTTGGTGATTTTTCTTTGAAATTATGTGCTCGGGGACTATTTCGACAATTTTTGAAACTTGGGGGTGAAGCGCCAATTATGCAAACTTAGCTCATTTTCATCGATTTTGAACATTTTGCATCGAAACATATAAAATGCAATTTTGGAATATTTTCGATATTTTGATGCATTCGAGCATTTTAAGCGTTTTGCGATTCAGATTGAACCAAAATGATGAGTATTTAGTAATATTCTAATAGATTCAAGTCTAGCTAGGTTGCATAAGTTTCATCATAGTCAATTCCTTCTTGTTGATTATAACCTTGTGCAACAAGCCTAGCTTTGTTTCTAGATACTACACCATTTTCGTCCATTTTGTTTGAAAGACCCATTTTGTTCCAATTATAGTTTGATCTTTGGGTTTTGGAACTAGTTTCAAACATCATTTCTAACGAATTGGTTTAATTCTTCTTGCATGGCAATTACCCATGATTCATCTTTTATTGCTTCATTTATGGTTTTCGGTTCAATGGTGGATACAAAACAAAAATGATTACTTTGATTTTGGGCTTGTGACCTTAAGGTTCTTTGATTAAGTTGTCCTATGACCTTTTCTAATGGATGAATTTTAGATTCTTTGATGTTGACAATTTTCTTATTTGATGGTTCATCTTCCTTGTTATTATTAATTTGACTTTCTATTATTTGACTTTCAACTAAGTCATCATCTACCAAAGGTGATGTCTTAGAGGGAGGTGGACTTTCGTCAAATGTTATGTTCAACGATTCCTCGACTATCATTGTTTCTTTATTTAGGACAATGTAAGCTTTACTAGTTTGAGAGTAACCAAGAAATACACCTTCATAAGACTTTGGGTCAAACTTGGTGAGATAATCCTTAGTATTAAGAATAAAGCATTTACAACCAAAGACTCTAAAATATCCTAATGTTGGCTTTTTACCTTTATAAAGTTCATATGGTGATTTGTTTAGGAAAGGACGTATTAAGACTCTATTCAAAATATATGTAGAAGTGTCAACGGCGTTATACCAAAACTTTTGAGGAATGTTTTGTTCATTAAGCATTGTTCTACTCATTTCTTGAATTGTTCTATTTTTACGTTCTACTACTCCATTTGATTAAGGTGTTCGTGGAGCGGAAAAGTTATGTGTTATACCATTTGTATCACAAAAGTTTCCAAATTGAGTTTCGTTGTCAAATTCACGACCATGATCCGTTCGGATCGACACAATTTTGACACCTAGAAGATTTTGAATTTTCTTGCTAAGTATTTCAAATTTATCAAAAGCTTCATTTTGGTTTTCAAAATAACGTCCAAGTAAACCTTGAGTAATCATCTACTATGACCAAAGTGTATAAGTTGCCTCCATAGCTTCTTATAGCGGATGGTCCAAACAAGTCCATATGTAATAATTCTAGACACTTAGATGTGGACACCATATTTTTAGATTTGTGACTACTATGTGTTTGTTTACCAATTTTGCAAGCGTCGCAAAAGTGTTGGTCATATTTTAGTTTTGGTAAATTCCTAACCAACTCTTTTGAAGATAGGTTTTGTATAAGTCTCATATTAGCGTGACCTAGCGTCTATGCCAAAGAGATGAGCTATCGTCTAATGTTGTTAAGCAAAGTTTGTCATTATATGTTTTATCTATTTTCATGACGATATGTTATTTTTCCTAACTCCTTTAGCTATGGTGATACCATCTTTTAGTATTTTACTACCATTTTCATCAAATAGTACTTTATACTTTTTATCACATAGTTGGCTAATACTAAGTAGATTGAATCCTAACTTATCCACATGAGCAACATTTTCAATAGTTAGGGAGTTATGAGCAATCGTACCTTTGCCAATGATTTTGCTTTTGAGATTGCTACCGAAAGTGACATTACCTCCGTCATACTCTTGGTATGATGAGAAGAGACTTTTGTTGCCCGTCATGTGTCGTGAGCATCCACTATCTTTTATCCATTCATCAGGTTTCAATCCAACTTTTAAGCATACCTAAGAAGCAAATAACTCAAGCATTTGGTCCCCAATATCTCATGGGTCCGTTTGGGTTAAACATACCATTTATTTGATTTATGTATGGAAATGATGGATAAGAGTTCCATGGCATGTAATCGGAGTTTGATATGGTCTAGGAAACTTTGATTACACCGTTGTGTTGGTAGTTAGGTTGAGCGTAGTGGTTGCTCTTAGGAAAGGCGTTTGGCAAAAGAAGTTTTATATCGTTGTTGAGTAGTTTTGATCTAAATTCATTTTAATAAGTCCTACTCCGATGTAATAAGCGGTTTTAGTTTAACATTATCATTGGTTTTCTTTGTTACTTTAACAAATTGATGCGGTCCGTATTGCGAACATCTGTTTGTTGAAATACCCGCGGTACCATTTTTACTGTGGACGGAACCCTTATTTTGGTTCCGTTCGTCCGTCTTTATCTTCGCAGACAATTTTGATGAATGTTCGTCCTTTTCGGCCGTTTTGTTTTGACTCTTTGGAATTAATACTTCATTAAAACCTAGCCCATTCATGTCTCCTGGTGTTTTATGGATTTTAACTATTTCATCGGCAAGAGCGATGTTTTTGTTAAACCTTTTAAACTTAGAATTATTTTCGATTAGAACTTATTGTGTGAGCTTTAGTTTTTCTATTTCAAGATTAAGCTCTTGACACGATTTACAATCATCGTCATTTGCCTTTCCTTTTTCAAGTCGTTTTGCTTTTTCTTTTAACTCATAGACTTCATTTTCCAAAAATTCCTTTTGGTTTTAAAAATTTATTTTAGTTATGATTTTAGACTTAGCTCACACAATTGATTGTATTGTTTTGAAAAGTTTCATCATCAATAGAAGAATAAGAAGAGTCGGAATGTACCTCGTTTGACTCATGTGCCATTAGAGCGATCTCTTCCTTGCTTGACTCTTCATCATCTTCACTATCACTCCAAGCACCACTTACAAAAGCTCGTTGAGTTTTGCTTTTAGGTGGCTTGGGACATTCTCCTATGAGATGACTTGCATCACCACATCTAAAACACTTTCTTTCGCCTTTACTCTTCTTATCATCCCGATCTTTTCGGAATGGCTTCTTTTCTTCTCGAGGTTGTCTTACAAACTTTCCTCTTCTTCTAAAGAACTTCTTGAAATCTCTAACGGCCATGGCATACTCCTCATCTTCACTACCGGAACAAGATTCATCATCATCGCTTGATTCCGCCTTTGCTTTTAGAGCAACGGATTTGATCTTCTCCTTTCTTCCTTTGATGATCTCCGAATCTTTCTCCATTACCATTTCGTGAACTTTGAGGTTGCCAATTAGCTCGTCTAGTGACATTATTGAGAGATCTTTTGATTCTTCAATAGCGGTCACTTTAGCTCTCCATTTGGGATGGAGTGCTCTAAGAAATTTCCTGACAAAATTCTTACTACGAAAAGATTCATCAAGTGCTTTAAGTGATGTAATGATGGTGTTGAAACGAGCAAAGCCACAATCAATGGTTTCATCTTCAGGGATAACAAATTGTTCATATTGTTGAACAAGAAGATCAATTTTGTTATCCTTGACTTTTGAATTACCTTGATGTGTAACAATTAAAGATTCCCAAATATCTTTGGCGGTTTCACACATAAAAATTCTTTCATATTCTTTTCTAGGTAAAGCATTATAAAGCATCATTTGAGCTTCATTATTTTTAGCAACTAATTTCTTTTGTTCATTAACGGAAATATCCTTTGTTGTAGAACTAAAATCTCCTTTAACAATAATAAACCAAAGATCTATATCTTTTGATTTTACATATGTTTCAAAACGGTTTTTCCAATAGATAAATCCATTGGTTTCAAAGAGTGGTAGTCTTTGCATAGATTGCCCTTCTTTAAAGTTTTCAGAATCCATGAATCGTTTCAAGTTTATAAAATACAAGTTATTTTAGAAATTCTTGAGCAACGAGGCTCTGGTACCAATTGTAGAAAACTAGAAGGGGGTTGAATAGTTTACCAATTAAAAACTTTGTTTTGAAACTTATTGAAAGATCAATTGATATTGATCTTGAGTATGTTAATGAAATATGCAAGCAATGTGTAATAAGTAAATAAGGAAAGAAATGATCAAACCACAACAAGTTGTTTATAGTGGTTCGCCTACAAGGACTCTTTTTCCTTGCCCTACTCCACTCCCGAGTCTCACACTCGAGAGTTTAACTTCACTAGTCAACAAGCTCCTTTCACCGTGAGGAGAAAACCTTTACACTTCGCTTACACTATTTCCGACACTAAGCTAGATGTCGAGTTCTTTCCAAGGTACAACTACTCCCACACACAATGTATTTTGAGGACTAAAATACTAACCACTCACACTCACAAGATTATGATGGTTTGATACAACAATGAAGTATGGATCAACACTAGATCATACAACACTAAACAAACAAGACTTCCAACTCTCGTTGAAGCTTGAATATGACTTGATCTTCTTTGCTACAAAGAGATCACTAATATGATATGAAACCGAGTTAGAAAGGTTAGAGAGAAGATATGTATGAGAGTATGTTAGAAAGGGATGAGAAAACTACTTGGCTTGGCATTGCTATTTATAGCCAAAATGGACAGGAGCGTCCACGGACCGCGGAACCCTTAAAAGGGTTCCGCCCGTGTACCAAATTGGTACCGTGGGGTTCTGACAGCCAAGATATCAAATCATGCTAAAGTCAACTATATCTAAGTGAGATTGTGCAAGATATGAAGAGTACAAATCCACACAAAATATCTAATGAAATCTTCCAATGATTTCCATGATGCATAACATGATGTCATATGTTGTATTTCTATTTTTAGAAATATGTAAGTACTTAAGTAGTGTTTGGTTTTAAGAACCTAACACATTCTAAAAACTACCATCATACATAATGATTAGAGTCATATCAAGATGTCACTAATCACAAATGTAAATGCTTGAATGATGAATATATTGTTTGAAAAAACTTGTTTTAATATCTATTAAACTTGACAAGCTTTAAGCTTTTATAAATTAAATTTACTTTTGTCGTTAACAAAACTTAGGCAAAGATCAAAAATATAAATAACGTTTAATGACGATATTTGTATTAACAGTTTTGAATCTTAATCTGACATCTTATTATTAAGTGGTGGCTAAAAAGTCTGAATCTGAGCAAAATAATTTTGTTTTTTTTATATAATTGTTTGAATGATTAATTGTTCGCTTCTGCAATTTATTTAGTAAACCATTTTAATGCGATGAATAAGTAACTTGTGTAAACATGAAACAAAACATTTTTTTTCTTTTTTTTTTCTCATAAAGTAACATATATACATCAAAGATATTATCTTAATACAAGTCTCCTACCTCTTATTAAGTAAAGAGGCAATAAGACAAGTCTCACACCTCTTATTGAGTGAGTTGATATATGTCTAACTGGGTTTGAATAAAATAAAATTAAAAATAAATAACACAATGTCTAACAGCTTCTAACTTGATAAGAGATAACTAGTTAAAAGCTAGTAAGACATTTTTCAAATATAAACATGCCCTAAGTCACCTCTTAGTGATTCAGTTTTAACTATCTTCATATGAAAAAAATAAAAAGAATAAGCTGAGAACTTCTTTTTTATTTTGGCCAAAAAATAAAAAGAAAAAAATAAAAAGCTAAGAGCAGGAGGTACGGTGGTGCCAAACTTGGTGCCAACGAGTTTAGACATGACATGAAGCTTGGTATTACCCTGTCGCGCCAAACTCCCTAGCGCCAAACTTAATGACCACTTTTTTTTTTTTTTTTTTTTTTTTTTTTTGAAAAAGTAGCCGTTGGTGGTGGCAAATATAGCTAGTTTTTTGAATTTGTACCCAAATTTTTTATAAAACCTTCTTATTCTTCCATTTTTCACACACTCTTCAAACCTAATTCACACCTCAAAAACACTCATTTTCTTTCATTATGGATCCAAACCATCCCTCGGCGGAAGCACTTTAGACAATTATGAAGATTTTTTAAAGGCGATGAGAGAGATATATTCGTTCGTATCAAGAGTATGAACAATATATGAATTTGTGTAATCAAGCGGTGGATCAAGATCGAGTCCTAAAAGGAGGCATATATACCACGTCAACGAGAAGCGGCGGCGGAACGTCTGTCGACGACTATTTCGGCGACGCAGATTGGTCCTAAATATCCGAAGAGAATTTTGGACGAAGGTATCGTATGAGCTCTACACTTTTTAAAAAATAGTTAATGCTATTCTAAGTTATGATGCTTGACCCTTCCCAAATACTTTCAATTTTTAGAGATGGTTATGATGCTACGGTCGTAAAAGTATTGATCCTATTTTGAAGATCACATCGCTATACGGCAATTAGCGACGACACTGCGCTGATGCGTTTGATGAGTACTTGCAAATTGCCGAACGAACTCAACGACAATGTTTAATCGACTTTACAAAATGCATACATGTTTTATCGTTGAGAAGTATTTAAGGAAGCCCACTTTAGGCGATATTGAAATGTTATATGAATTGCATAAACAAAAAATGGACTCCGGGAATGCTCGGGAGTATTGATTGTATGCATTGGGATTGGAAAAATTGCCCAAAAGCCTTAGCCCTCAATTCAAAAGGCGTGGCCATAAATACCCAACTATTATGTTAGAAGCGGTTGCGGATCAACGGTTATGGATATGGCATGCTTATTTTGGGGTTCTGGTGCAAATAATGATCTAAATGTTTTATATGGTTCTCCGTTATTTGATGATGAACTTGCGAGTCTGACTCCGGAATGCCCGTTTGAAGTAAATGGGCATGTGTACAACAAAGGTTACTATCTAGCCGATGGCATTTATCCAACATGGTCCGTATTTGTGAAAGCGTTTTACATTGCAAGGTCCGAAAAACGTTGAGGTTTAAAATAATTCGTGAAAGTTCTAGAAAGGATATCGAAAGAGCTTTGAGTCCTACAAGGTCGTTGGGGAATTATACGACAACCCGCACGTGCTTTCGAAATCAACGCTTTGACAAGGATCATGAATTGTCGTGTAATGTTGCATAACATGATATTGGAAGACGAAAATTACGTAGTGAATTTAAGAGATGTGTTCGTTGATCCAACGCCGAGACATTCTTGCGGGAATGGACCGAAAGATGTGATTTACATGTTCGAAAACACAAAGAACTCGGAGATAGCAAAATACACAACGATCTTGAGATGACCTTGTGGAACATGTTTGGAGAAATTATAACTAGTTTGTAATTTTATCTTTTAAGTTTTATGTTTTTTTTATTGTAATGTTTTTTAATGAATAAAGTAATTTTAGAATATATTCATTTACATTTTATAAAAAAAAAAAAAAAAAAAAAAAAATGAGTTTGCACCGAAATTACAGTGCCAACGGATACCTCAGAAATGTGGTGCCAAACATTTTACGGTCTTAAACTCAAAATCGCCGACGCGGCGTGGCGGTTTGGCGCGAGCAGCGAGAGTTTGTGACCATGCTGTCTGCAGTCTTCTAAATATAGGATAACTAGTTAAAAGCTAGTAAGACATTTTTCAAATATAAACATGCCCCAAGTCACCTCTTAGTAATTCAATTTTAACTATCTTCTCCTTTTTGAACCACGGGTTATTCGATAAGTTTTAGAGGGTGTTTGTCTAAGCTTATGTTATCGACTTAAGCTTATATTTTATACACTTTTTGGTTTATAAATAATAAGTTCGTAATCTTATAAGCTTAACCAAATACTTAAGTATGATGATTTTAGTTATATAAACTAATAATCTCATAAATAAACTTGAATAAACACCCACTTAATTACTTATATATATTTTTTGATAGAATTAGTTATACAAATATACCATTCTATAACTATTTTCTTTCTCACGTAATTAAGATCCCTGATGAGTTCGTGCATAGTTAGATTTTATGTGTGTAACGGCTAGTTGTTTAGCCAAGTTTATATAGGTATAAAGTCCATGCATATGAATTTAGAAGAAAGAATAAATGTTGGTCCACTTATATAAACTTATAACAAATTAAATTATGTTAGGTCCACTTATAAACTTTAAGGGGTTCATATGTGTAGATAAGCAAGTTTGCAGAAAAATAAATGGTTTACTAGAAAAGTAATGTAACTTTAGTTTTGACAATGTTTAATTTTTATTTTTATTTTTAACTACTATAAAGCATTCAGGTATTTTTATTCATATTAAATTTATGAAATTTAAGTTTACACATAATTTGTATATTTCAGTTTTGAAATTTTATAATATATAATAACTTAATGCAATTAATTGAATTTACTCATAATAATTAACAGTATATTATTATTAAATATAACATATAGTTGTGTACTTTAACTTTAATTTATATTATGACTTTTAAAACTTATAATTTTTTGTTATCTCTTCCATAGCCAACCACGATACCTTTTTAAATTTCCACCAAAATAATCCGCAAAAAAAAAAAAAAAAAAGAAAAAAAAAAGGTAGTTTTTTTATGAATATATAGATTGCCGGGGAATTGAGACAATTTAGTTTGACTTTGTACGAATTAATTAATGGCAAATGATGCAAAGTGCTAAGTATATAATATAAATAATTATAATATGAATATATTTTTTTGTCATCTTCACATAATTTTTTGACCGTTAGTTTTTCTTGCATTTATAAACACTCTTATACTTATACTTTACACCTATATTAGACAAATATAGTATAAAAACTTATTAATGATAGTAGCAAGATACATAAAAGTAACTTTAGAATATGTTTATTTGAAAATTACTTTTATTAAGTTGATGCAATTACTTTTTTTTTTTAAATTATTTTTGGTGAAAAGATTTCAAAAATAAAATAACATCTTTTGCGAGTTGGAGGTGTAACTTTTTTGGCTTATAAACTATAACTAAGTTTATCACACCGTTTATTAACTGTTTTGCGAGTATAAGTCGTTACCAACCAGTTTGACCTTCTATCTTAATAACATTACTCACTATCGACTTTATATTCTCGCAATTTCGCACATATGTATTATATGAAACTTTTTGACATTGCTTAAAGTTATCTTAACCTATTTTTTTTTTATCATATGTAATATTATCGTCATGAAAAACACAAAATTAAAAATACTAGTCCTTAAAGGTTTTAATTACAAAATATTAAATCTATTACGCGCAGGTCACCTCTTAGTGTTATCTAAAATTTTCTACACACGCCTCACACGTGAGGAAGCTCTTGTAACGATATTTGTTTAACCAAGTCATGTGTTGGACGTCTATCTTGTGTGGATACTAAAATATCACTGAAGACAAAAGTTTTGAATACATACATTTCACTCAAAACACACGTTGGTGTATTAAAGACAACCAAGAGGCCATGCCTACTATTTCTTGTCATCATATAACCAAATTGGCGAAGAAAACCACAATAGAAAGGGTAAATGTGTGTTAAATTACCAATTGTTAGAAATTTAACCTCATGTTTCCACACATCAAAATGTTCCAAAACGTGTTTTAAAGCTTTTACGAGTTTGAAAGCCAGATGTTGAGATGATTTTAGTATGATACACCCAACCTCATTTCCTTTCTCTCTACACTATTCGCCTCTAAAATCAACGACAGTTAAAAATGTGTCGTTATGCAATGTCTTTGTCTAATTTACGACTTGACAATAATACCAACACGTCCCTTTTACCGTATAACGTAAATGAGAGTATCATGTGTTATAGTAACATATTCTCCCTTACCGTTGTTGAATACTACTTGAACTATTTTTTGAACAGCAGAATTAAATACTACTTGATCATTGGTTTATTTTTTATTTATGTGATTTTAAATTAAGATACTTCGGCTAGTTTTGTTTATTTAAATTAATTCTAGTATGTTTGGTGGTCTATAAAACAGAAAGTACGTATGAGAATCTAGGGAATTTCCCCACCTTCCTTGGTTAGTTGAACAACTAATAAAAGAATTTTGATAATAATAAGACTATGGTAGAGAAAAATTATTTAATGTTTTTAAACAGATTGATAAATGTTCATTTATTGAAATTTGAAAGCATGCAAATCCCGCCATTTCCTGATTCTACCGGCCGAACCTTCAGTTAAATCAAAGTTTTTTTTAACATTCTGTTTTCGAGTATCACTTAAAAAAAATAGAGTAAATAAATAATTGTGTTCTTGAATAACAATCCCGCCATTTCCTGATTCTACCGGCCGAACCTTCAGTTAAATCAAAGTTTTTTTTAACATCCTGTTTTCGAGTATCACTTAAAAAAAATAGAGTAAATAAATAATTGTGTTCTTGAATAACAATCCGCCATTTCGATTCTACTTAAATCCGAACCTTCATTAAATCAAAGTTTTTTAACATCCTGCTTTCAAAGTATCTGCTTTCGAAGTATCACTTAAAAAAAATAGAGTAAATAAATAATTGTGTTCTTGAATAACAATCCCGCCATTTCCTGATTCTACCGGCCGAACCTTCAGTTAAATCAAAGTTTTTTTTAACATCCTGTTTTCGAGTATCACTTAAAAAAAATAGAGTAAATAAATAATTGTGTTCTTGAATAACACTTAAGGAGGAAAAAAAAAGGAAAATGACTAAAAAATAGTATGATTTGGGTGAGTTTTAAAATAAAGTATTTCCTTTTAAAAGTGGGTTGAAAATATTTATTTTCATTTACTTTACTTTTCTTTACTAAAAAAACTCAAATACACGTTGTAAATCAGCTCTTAATAAATAAGCCAGTTCCAGGTTTAACTAACCGTATCAACCAAAGTTTGAAAACATTAAATAGTTTTATTTTTTTTTAAATGTTCTTTTTTACAACGCTCCATGTAGCATTTATGGGCGTTAAACATTTAGAGCTATTTTACATATTATGATTACACTTACAATTATATTTCCAAACATTTTATAAAAAAAATACTAGTACTGCTCACAACTACAGCTTACTGTTACTGCTATTTTTGCTAAACACACTTTTAATTTACGGCTGACACATCAACATTTTCGGATAATGGTTGACTTGACTTATTGTGGCATCATATTTGATTGTTCTTTAAACTTACTCTATCGTTTTACAATATTGCTAAAACAATTTAAGTTGTAAGATCACAATACAACTAAAAAGAATCTTACATTAAGCTTCCTTATAAACTCGTTTTTCTTAGGCGGATTAATTGTTTGTATTTTCATTCCCATTATATTAGTGCTTGTTTTAACCTCAAGAAAAATCGAAATTTGCTACAATATTTAAAAAGGTAAATAATTTATTAACTTTTTATATAAAAATCAAATCTTGATTTATTGAAGAATTAAAGAATCTTAAATAAACTAAAATAAATTAGTGAGTGACAACTTGTGAAACACTTTATCATTGTTTTCTCCCAAACTCAATCTTCAATATACAAATTGGATCCATGCTTCAAAAGTGGTTCACCCCAACATCAAGTATGTGACCTCATCCAATACAATGTATCGGTTCAATTCAAACAAGCACTATTTTTTCTTCTAGAGCTAGCTAGTTAAATGTGATTATCAAAGGAACTCAATTAGATGTTTGGCGATTCCATATTAACATTAATTCTATAGGTATTGAAAATATTGTTACAGTCCTTGATCGTCTTGATATAAAATTAAAATTAGAATTGTATTAATTAGTTAGCTTTTTAAGTTACTATATATTTTGTATGAACTTGCTTAAGTTTTTAAGAATAAACAACGAGAAGAAACATTATCATGATAATGACTTTTAAGATATAAAAATGTGATATAACATCATCATATAAAGTAATAATGCTAGAAAGTTCATTGGATTAGTTTCTACTTTTTTTTCTTCTCTCCTTCCAAGTACTAATTTTTTATGATTATGCTCCACTTTCACATAACATATCTTGCTTTATAAACGAGATACAAATATTAAATATTTATTTACAAAACAAACCAAACTTTCGACTGTTTAATGGGAAATGATAACATAATAAGCAATTCAAAATGATACTTAAGCCTCATACATAAGGCTAGTGACAATGGTTCGGTTGGGCATGAGGTCGACCGATCATTTCATTCGGTTGTTCCATTGTGGACATTCGGTTGGGCTCAGTTGGTTGTGGTCATTTTGACAAACTAATTCGTGCATTCAATCGAGTTCCATGCACACATAAATTCAATTTTTTGACCGTTTGATATAAAAAAAAAAAAAAAAAAAACTTTACCACTTTTACATCCTATAAATACTAACTCAAACACATTTCTAAATACACAATTCAACCTCAAACTACTTCTCAACACAAGATTTATTTTGGCATTGTTGCCTCCCATTCCGTTGAAGATATGCAAATGTACGTTAACAAACAATGCGAAGAAGATGATGTGGCTCGAAAACGCTAGTATAGGCGTTATCAACTGCTTGAGCGGCAAAGCGAAGAAGCAACGATGAGAGCGGACTACACGACTTGCAACGACGTTACGCACGAACGAAAAGCCGTGATCGACAAATTTTTGATGGATGAAGCCCGCAAAGACGACGACATTGCTGACAAGTTATGGGAGTGTGTTCAACAGATATCGAACAACATCAACACCAAAATCAGTTGGAGCTATCAGGAGAACAAAAACGATGGTGTAGGTGCATCAACTTCGTCTGCTAGCTTTGTTGGGCAATCTCCGCTAGACCAGGAACGTTTGCCTCGCATCGAGGAATTTGCCGGTTATCGGACTCCCTCGTATGACTCTGCATGCGGAGAGTATTCAGATTAGGATTTATGATTTATTTATTTCGTATCGTTTTTATTTTTAATATATTAATGTTTTTATTTAGTATTCTAACGTTTTTATTTTTAACGAATTTTAAATTTGTTGTTAAAAATATTTGAGAAAAAAAATCTCGGTCACCACCGCAAGAATTCAGGTCGTCGTCACGTCGTCGGAGAGAAAAGCGATGTGACAAGGTCGACCAGGATTCTCGCGACTAGCCTAATGAGTTTATCTATATTGCATATAAATAGAAAACATATTTGCTTAAAACTTAAAAACTTAAAATATAAGTAATGTGTCAGATTAAAATACTCCTAATTATAAAAGTTAATACAATATATTAAATATGTAAATATTTAATTACAATATAAACTATTAACTTGCTTTAGTCTCACTTACTACCTCCTTCCTATATTAATTGTCGTGTTTTGACTTTTTAAGTCTTTTTTTCTCAACTTTAACTGTAAATATTTTTGTTTGTGTTATATAGCATTTAATAAAAATTATACCCATGAAAAATACATTTAAAACTCAATCTATTCATATATTTTGCATCAAGTATTATATAATACAATTAAAAATATTTAAGGTCAAAGTTTGAAATGAAAGACCTAGAAAAATCAAAGTAGACAGTTAATATGAGACGGAAGTAGTACTACACACTCAAATAAAATAAAATAAAAAATGCTATTATACACCGACGTCAGTATGCGCGAATAATCATCTAGTAATCATAAACGTATACACATTTACATACTTAATGTCTTCGTTAGACATATAACCTAGCATGAACACAATTAGACATGCATGTATGAACATCAATAGTATCACATACATAATATTTGATCATGGATTATCACGCCCGATACAATAATCGATATCAATAAAACAAGTCAATGACAATGGCAATATGTATGAAAAATCTATAAAAAGAACCCGATTTGTATACCATCTTTCGAAAATAGGGATGAGACACACTAAACACTCCCCAAGGAACCATCCTATATATCTTGTGTGGTCTTGAGGGTACATACAATCCTAAAAAACATCACAAAACTCTCTTCAATTTAGGAGTGTAGTATTCCAAAATAAATATCATTGTTGAATAACTTTAAAAGAACTTGTGAAAGATAATTAGATGTAACCTTTTTTTTAGAAAGTATTCGTGTCTAAACTATAATTACTTTTATTCTGTTTTATATAAGGTGATAGATCATGAAATGCTAATTCAGTTTTCTGTTTATCAATGTGCAATTTACTTTACGGCTTAGTAACCTCCATAGAGCTAAGTCGACATCCACGTACGGTTGCACTAGGTCAGTTTTTTTCAGGTTTTTTTGTTGATTTAGCTACATGATAAAATGTCGAAGTGTTAATACAACAAAGAACAAGCATACTCTAATGTCACTATTTAAAACAGCTTTAAAATGTATAGATATTTTGATATGATTCTTTAAATGTTTTATTTACTTGTAAGTAAATGTAACATGTAAATATATGCATATAATATCTATGTTACTTGTAGAGTTATGATAAAACCCCATTCCCAAAGTTGAGTTTTAATTTCAGACAACACTCCCCATGAGACCATCCTTGTGTGGTCTTAAGGGAGCATACAAACCTCAAAAGACAACAAACACCTTTAATGACAATCCACAAAAGAAGAGTTGAGCTGTGAACAATGAAACTTGAGAAGATTAATAAACGGGAATTAGAGATTCACAATGCTAACCAATGCAAGCTAGCTAGCTAGATTGCGAATAATGATGTTACGTGACACACTAACGACACTCATAGGCTCAGGGTTGGCTAGATTCAACATAATATTGCGAGTTTGAGCATATGACCTAGCTTCCATATATGATCAACCTGCAGCATACAACAAACTTCGACGTACTTGATTATTAAAAGTGGTTCAAACTTTGACTATATGATCAAACTTGGCACAATGGTCACTGTTCAAACTTCAACTAGATGGTCAACAAATCCACTTAAAATTTAAGCTTAATAAAATGACATGATAGAACTTTGACATGATGTTAGTTACTAAACTTTTAGCAATGATTAAATAAGTTTTAAATCTAAGGAAACTCTAACTTTGCAACTAAATAAATCTTCATCAAAATTGAAAAAAACAACTGCAGATCATTTATTTTTAACCTTATGACATTTCAATAAACACTACACATGACATGCACCACCTTATCATTTGTTGCCTTGTATATGTATCATAAATGTTACTTATCATTTATCACACGTCGTGTTGTACTTTTTGACTTATTAACATTTCATGTCTGATAGGTCAATCTTTTGCTTTTCATGAAACAAATTTCACATACTTAAATGACAAAAACACCCTTGCATTAAAGCATGTGTATATTGTAATGTATAGAGAGAGAGTGATATATGCTAAACCTCCACTACAAGAGTGACCAACTGACCATGTCCACACAAATAGAAACACTTATTGGGTGTGAAAAAGAAATAACATTAATTATATTCTTGAAAAAATTGCACATTTGGAATTTGGGACCATGTAAAATAGTTCAAAGTGTGATCCCTTCAAGACAAACATCAAGAATTGTTTTTTATTCAGTGAAAAGAAGATTTGTTCATTTAAAAGTTTGGGGATATTTCCTTTTCATATATTATAGTAACCATTCAAATACAATTTGTGTAACATTTTACTTTAATAATTGAACATAGAACTATATGCTTCATCTTATGTATCCCTACACAAGTTATATTCCAAATCATTTCAAAAGTGCCCAAGCATGAAAATGTGATGTAGCATCTTTCTGTCTAAGTATTAAAAATTGACTAGCTATGATGTAATAGTATTTCTGTTTGAGCTAGTGTACTAGTTACACGAGGTTTAGATATAAATCAAATTTAGTTTATATATTACGCATAAAATTATAGTAATTATGTTTTTTATTAATAATAATGATATTTTAAATTTACTTTTGTGTCAAATACCTTTACCTAAACTTTAAAAAAGAAGACAACATATATGTTGCATTATACCCACGTGTAAATATTCTTCTTATATACATGGTGTTAGCATTTGCGAGAACTTTAAGTAGTAAACTACTAAAAATCTTTAATATAAGTCGTTGATTTAGAGTTTAATATTTATGATACCGCATATATATAGAGTTTTGGTTATTACGATTATTATTAATATAATAATGATAGTGATAATAATATAACGACAATAATAATAAAAGTTTAAAACATATAAGTTAAGAGGTATTTGTTAAATATATAGACCTATTAAAAACTATGAAAACCGAACATTTTATACGTAAGTGCTTAAAATTAAATTTAATATTAGGTTCTTGTATAAAGTTTTGAAATTGATTGAATTTATTGATCATATAAAATATAACATTATTTTACAATTATCATCTAAAGATTAATGATTTATCTTTTTGTCGGTTTAGATCATAAAATAACAACAAACTTTTTTTTAATGTGGTACATAAACTTTAAAACATATGAGTAAATGTAACGAATTTTCATAAAATGTTTCAATGTGCACATTTCAATAAAATGTTTCAACGCATTTAAAATGTCAATATTTGAATATTTTATAAATATTCGTTACATTTACTCATATTTTTTAAAGTTTGCATACCAAGACGGGACAATGGAGAAAGTTCATTGCTATATTATAGCTTAAACTATTTTTTTAAGTTTGTTTTTTCAACAATTCAGACAAGTTTTCATTTTTAAACCCAAACAATAAACAGACTTACAAACGCTTTAAATGGACCAAATGAAGGTATGCTTGTAGCTTGTTTTATTTATTGTTTGACTTGCTCATAAATACACTCACCAATACATTAACCCAATCAATTTAATTTTTCACCTACACTTCCATTTTTATCATCACATCTTATCATCTCATCCACAAACAACCAAGAAAAAAATTACATACAAAAACTTCGAGCAATTGGTCCCCGTCTCTTTATAAAGAGCACCTTTGGTGTATATCATGGTTAAGGATATTTGATCGGTAATACAGATAACGGGTACTTGATTTGATTTATTTTTTTTAGGAATGTTAATTTATTTTGGTTATGATTTTCTCAATTGGGACACTTCTTAGTTTAGTTAGTTGATAATTTGAGAAGTTTACAGGATCTTACTTGTTAAGTCAAAGTATAAAACGGCTCTAATTTTGGGCCAAAAGGAATTAACATTGGTAACTTAACTTAATAGATGTAAACATATTCTCCGTAATATGTAAAAAAAGTTTTTTTCCTATTTGAATTCCAACCAATGTTAATTCTTGACCCAAATTAGAGCCGTTTTACACTTTGACTCAGCAAGTAAGGTCATCTCATAAACTTCTCAAATTATCAACTAACTAAACCAAGAAGTGTCCCAAATAAGAAAATCATACCTAAAATAAATTAACATTCCTATCTAAAATAAATCAAATCAAGTACTCGTTATATGTATTGCCGATCAAATATCCTTACCACGATTACAAGAGCAAAGTATTTCGTACAATGAAATGGCGAGCAAAATAGATGGAGAGCAAAGTATTTTGTACAATGAAATGGCGAGCAAATAAAACGACATGCAAACTTGTTTTGCTCGCTATGTCGTATTTCGTAACACAAATTTCTATGATCAAAATTGATGACACGGTTTTCAAACCATCTATACTAGTATAAATTTTCACTTTTATGTATTCATCTATAAGTATTTGATCAATGAGATATAATACCGCCAGGAAATTCATTCTTCAATACATGCATGTCCAAAAAGAAGCACATAAAAAAAAGTAAAGAACCCCAATACTGCCTTTAGAGGTGTGAACGCGCTCAAAAGAAAAAGATGAATTAAATAGGCACATTTTAAAAGATTTTAATTATTTAATTTTTCATTTTTTAAAATAGCACATATACCCATTGAAACTTAAATGAAGCACAAGCAGACATTTTTTTTCTCAATTGTAAAACATTACGATCGCTTTAAAGAAATATTTTTATATAATATATTTAAGTTTTTTAACATAAGTAAAATATTACATTTAAGGAATTTATTTTGTCGTTTTTGCGATTTTATTAAATGATTTGTATAACACGCGCCTGCTAAAGTTCAAGGTGCTCACTGCTTTGCCACCTCTAACCGCCTTACACGGGTTATGGGTCCCAATATCGCCTTTCACTGGTGTATGAGAGAGGTTAAGGCGTAGACAAATTTTACCCCTACCCAGGTAGAGAGGCTACTTGGGTTCTACTAAAGGTAGAAAAGGACCTCCTACTGCAAGAGGTAAGGATCGAACCCTTAACTACTGTCTCGTTGCAGACAAGAATGTTAACCACTTGATCCAACATTGCTCTTAAAAAGCACATACATGTCAACATGTGTACTAAAACTTGGAATGAATTTTAATTTTGATTTGTTAAAAATAGTTCCAACTTACACTTGACCCATTAGCCAGCCACTTTAATTTGAGTATGTACCTTTTTAGGTTTGAAAACATTAAGCTTTATCAACACTTTTGTTTCGTTTTATATTTTAGCAGATATTTATATTTTATAATTTCTTTAGGCAAAAATAATGGGTGTTTTATAATGATGTGTTGGTTAAAAGTGGAGATTTTAAAAGGCATCATCTCTCCCCCTTTGATGGGACATACGGACAAGAGTAATGAGGGTTGGCATTTTAGTGCAAAGTGGACCCATTTAAAAATTGATGGTCCTTATTTATTTTTTTAGACCTCTAGATATTAAAATACTATTGTTTCTAGTCATTTAATGTTAGTATTTGTTTTAGCTTTTAGTTACGGGCATTGACTTTTATCGATCAAAATGCCAAAGTTCCAAGAGTGTTACGTATGTTGATATAGAACAAAAATATTTTTATAAGAATAGTTGTGATTAAACAATGACAATATGACATCAAGTCTTCTTGCTTTATGTTACAAACATAATTTATGTTGCTATTATATCTTTCCCTTTGAGTTAAGAACCATTATGGTTGAAAAAGAAAGGAACAACACCAAGTACACGAAAAAGTATAATTTATATAACCATAGTATTTAACTTTGAACTTATAATACAGAATATTGTCAACTATGTTTACATTTAATAAAACATTCTTACACTTGCATACTTCTATAGTTCTATTAGAATTTAAAAATAATAATAATAATAATAATAAAAAAATAAAAGAAGGCCTAAAATGTATGGGCTACTTAACCATATGGGCTTGGGCTTGTTAAAAGTTAAAACTAACGTGTTACTGGAAAGAAACTTTTCACTAGATCCAACTTTTTTTCTTTATATGCTTGAATACTAGAACTGGCTTACGTAATAATGACCCGGTAGATTTGTATTTCACGACCTCAGTCCGGGTCATTATTACGTAAATAGCGGTTATTTAGTTTCCAATACGAAGCAACTAACACTCTTTTCATGAGAAGAGAAAAAATAAGTTAGACATTACATTTGTGAGATGAATGCCGAAGGACATCAAACAAGTTCAGCTAGAATTTTCACTACAAAGAATAAACAAAGACGGCAAAAAAAAACCTTAGGAACAAGAACTCGACGTCACTTGGGCATGGTTCTTGAACTATTGACGTAACATAGACCAAGTTTAATGAGAGAATATGGTAAGCATTGAGGTTCTATGTGCAGCTTTCATACATTTAAACTCAGTTTTGTTTAAAAACATTAGAAGCAATACCTTTATTTAATTCTGATTTAAAGGTATCACATGAATCTGTTGAACGAGTCACAGTCGTACTTGTATGAATTAAGGACTGTAGGCGTATGTATGAGGATGATGTCCATGAAAGCAAGGATCAAGACCAACACAGATTAGCAGCAACATGTAAAACCACAGGCAGCTGAAACACCAAACAAATAAATCAATTAACTTTGAACACAATATGCTTTTGTCACAATTTCGTTATTATAATATGGTAAACGAGAAGATGCAATTCATGTGCAAGTGAATCAACCAACTTTGAAACACCAACATCTGAAGCTGTTTCTCTTAAGGTTTTTTAGAGATGGCAAAAGGTACTGGGTCGGGGGTTGTTGACCAACAGGTCAGGTTCAGACTTCAGATCAGATGTGTTATACAAGAAGGTACTCCGTATTAGATTGGGTGGACAGATCCGCAAAACATATATTTATATATTTTGTCTTTTCTATTATAAATTTTACAAAAACTTGATAAAAGATAAACTACATTATTTTAGTGATAATTTAAGATAGAATTTTGAAGACATTATGCATTTTGAATGCATCTTCGATTTTTAGGTGCCTTTCATGTTCTATCCTGTTTAACCTGCTCAAACCAAAGTATAACCCAATCGGCCCAGGTAGCAACTTGATCCGTTAACATATGATTGAGTCAATTTAGGTTATGTTTCATCTCTAACATTTATAACAGATATAATCGAATAATCTGCTAACAAAGGAAACGGATCAACCAGGTCAAAGTAGCTCCGATACCTTTGTTGTATACCTATTCTTACTAATTAGTCTGTATTAGTGAAAACAGCTTACCCTATTTGATTAGACAAATTTGTGAATCAAACTCGTTATACCCAACGTCAACAAGACAGAGGCCATCAGGGGGTGCTGGTGGAGCGGTAGCACGTCTGCATGTGGCATCCATCAGCTTTAACAATGCATCGTCTTCAGCACCAGCAGCTGCTTCCCTTATTGATGTTGCCACAAGAACACGAACCATCTGTCAAATCATGATCATCCAATAACATTAACAAGTATTACCAAAAAGATATTATAAGACCCTCTAAACAGATGGTATACCTTGCGTAAGAAACGATTACCAACCAATTCAACACACATTGCCTCCGTATTTTCTCCTTTCTTCAAAATAACATATAAAAAGGTTAATAAACCATAAAATACTGTAATATATGAGAACTAAATCACGAGAAAAAAGGCTGATAAACATAAAAAGTGAAGAAAAGGAACCTCTGTATTTATGTTTAAAGTAACTTGTGTGGCTCGTGCCTGGAAGAGAAAACACTCTGTTGGAGGACCGCTGCAATATGAAAAGATTATGAATTAAAGAATGAAAAAAAAAAATGTATTCATTTAAGTGAAATAAAGCTTACGTGTTTCTTGAGGGTTTTGTATCACGTGCAAACATCTTATAAGATAGTAATTTCCCTTCTAGTTGTTGAAGAAGCTGGTTAACCTTGCTAACACTGAACGTCGTTGGTTTCTTTATACTTTGTTGATCAGCTGCGTCATCCTTAACCATAGATTCCAAACTTTCCTCAGCGTTACCATCGTCGTGATTATCTTTTTGGTCACCAGATTCTTCAGTATAACATATTGTGTCACCCCCGTCATTCAAAGGGAAGATATACAAATAACGTCGCCATTTTGCAGAAAAGTTAGGATGGAATGTACGAGGTACCTGTAATATTTAACACATCAACGTTTCAAAATATGTTACAATGTAAATTTATTACAAAAACTTATATTTTTTATTTCAATTTTCTTTACACATGTGAGCAACTATAGTAGTACCTTAGAAACATATACGACCCTAAGCTTTCCTGGTACAGTGTTGTTTATGGCATCTTCAATATCTTGAGGACTAATATCCTCTCTCCAAGTATCTAAATGTTTGAGCAATAAAGGTCATTATTATTTATTACAATCTACATAAACTTTAGCTATAGTTAAACAAACAAAGCATTATTTAACGGGTAAAAGTCATACATATCAACAAACTATCAAAATTTTGGAGATCATACCCTTAACCAACTTTCATCATTTTATCGATTAATTCATTCAAACTTCGTTCAGTAGTGGTGTAACCGTAATTACTATAGTTTCTATTGTCATGACCAAAAAATTAATTAAAAGACTCTAAACATTAAAAGGATGCCACCACTGTGAAAAAGAATTTAGGGGTTTAACCGCAAAAAGTTGAAAGTTGGTCTTCTTTAAACTATTAACCCTTTGTCTCATGAAAGCTGCAACAAATTCATAATGCGTTCATTTGAGCCAGTGGCTCATTGTTTCATTTACAACAACAACAACAACAAACCCAATCCCGCCGGAGCGGGGTATGGGGGAGGTAAAAATGTAGACAGATCCTACCCCTACCCCAGGATAAACCTAGGAGTAGAGAGACTGCTTCCAACGAGACCTCCGGCAAGTGCGGGTGAGAAAGAAGAGAAAAGAAAGAGGAAGACAGACAACAACAAGCACAGGCACGAAAAAGTCAAACAGGCAAACAAGTAAGAGATCACAAAAGAGAACACAAACAAAAACAAAGATCCAAAGCACAAAGGAAAACAGGCAGACCAAAAGGGCAACAAAGAGCAAGGCAAAAGTAACGCACGGGGCCTAAAGCTAAGGCAGAGCAAAACAAAACACCAAAAACAAAAGCAGGGCGAGAAAAAAGCAGGCAAGCCTAAGCACACAGAGCAACGCACGGGGCCTAAAGCTACGGCAAAAGCAAAAGGGAGGCACCAAATCCGAAAAACGCGGAGGCAAGGCAAACAAAGAGACGCCTAAAAGCCTAACCCACCAGAACCACCTAAACCCAAACAGATGAAGATATCAATAGAAATCATGCTAAAGTTTTAAAGACAAAGTATGACTGCATAAGGTTATGACATACAGAAAGAGCAGACTTGTTGGAAGCCCGTCACCCCTTTGTCAGTTCGTCCAGCAACTACTACATTGCCTTCGAGTGGCCGACCTTTATCCTTTAGTAATCCAGCTTTCCTTTCATCAACAAACTTCCCAAGAGACTTTTCAATCACCCTGTTCAGAATAGTCAACAAGGAATGAATTAGTATATGTTAGAATATCAAATCTGTATTCACTACAATCACGGGGTTAACTATTCATACGGAACCATCTTACTCTTGAACAGTATTTAAGCCCGGTTGCTTTTGCCATCCATCAAAGGATCCCCCATGATACGACAGAACTATCTTGAAATTCATTCGTGCCCACCTTCCAGCTCGTTTTTGAGCTGCGGTAACCACATATTCAGGTTCATCAGAAGGCTCGATACCAATGTCATCAGGCGTCTTTTGTGTCTGCAAAATATATGATGAAGTATAATTTCATAATAAAGTTTATCCTTTTGAGAGGTTAGAGTAGATAGAATGTGGGATACTGTGTTTATCTAAATATTATCAAACACTAACCTTTGCTCCAAACAACTGAACCAACGTAGTCTGCCCGTTGACTAAATTCGAGTAAAAGTTGACAACTTTTTCCCATGGTCTGGTATACATGAACACATAAGACTCCCTACAACATCAAGAAAACAAAACTTATTACCATCCCACCTTATAATAAACAGATTCTACCATAAAACACCAAATCGCTTTCACTTTTTTGTACAGTATGCCGATACTAGTAGTTATCATTTAACATGGGCCATTGTATGATGACTTCGTGTTTCACTTTAGTTATCTGGTAACTGGATCATTAATAGGCCAGGCAAAACTGTCTAGTTATCACTTTCCATGGCAATTTCAAGATTAATGGCAGTTTTTTGTTATTTAGTTTTCGCCATTAAAAACCAAACTAACTTCGCGCAGTTTTAGCCATTTTACTCATCAATTTTACCTGTTAAGAATGTACAATTAAGTGTAACGTATGCATTCTCAACTAATAGGGCGTTTGGGATTAATTATCTTCCGTACTTATAAGCAGAAGCAGATTAGCAGCTTAAAAGTAAGCAAATTTAAGAAAAAAGTGTTTAGAAAATTGCTTATTCTTAAATAATGTATTGAACAGATAGATAAAATAACAAGACGCCATATTTGCACATTTACCACAATTAAGCACTTTGGGAGAATCATAATCATGTTCTAAAATTACTTATTAACAAACTCTAACAAACTCTTATTCTGCCCCAAAATAATCATATAAGCTATAGGCAGTTTGGATTATCCACACATTCCAAACTGCTTATATGCTTAATAACAAGCACATAAGAAAAAAAATAATAATAATAAAAAAAAATTAGGGTGCGTTTAGTTGGAGGAAAACACCTTTGTTTTCCACAAAATGTTTTGTGGAAAACAAGGAAAATAGAGATCGCGTTCAAATCAATGTTTTCCAATAAAATGTTTTGCAAAACACAAACTCCCGTATTTCCTAACTTAACAAGAAAAATTACAAAACAAATTTTAGTTGTTTTTCTTGTTTTCCTTTTTAACCCACAACCCTCCCTCCCTTCTTCAAAATAGAAAATACAAGCGTCAACAAAACGCGTTTTCTATATTTTCAAGTGTTTTGTGGAGATAAATTTCCCTCTCAAATTTTTACAAAACTATAGATAGAAAACACGAGATTCTTTTCTCCAACTAAACGCACCCTAAGCATTCTCAAAAACAACCCTGAAAAAGGGGTAGGCCTTATCCAGAGTTGGTGTCTGTCGCGGGTCAAACCCCGTGGATTAGTCGGCCAAAATGTTACTATAAAACTCTAAAATATAATAATCCATATTATAATACATTGTAAAATGTTGACTTGTGGCAATAAAGTGATATTACCTAGAAGTCCATCTGGAAGAGTTGCAAGAATCAGTGTGGTTATAATGAGCATAATCTTTTTTAGTTGTTTCGGAGGGGATTTTAAGGTTTGTGCTATTATTCTCCATTAAGGAAAACACTTTCCTTGTTGTTTTTATCCTAGATTGTAGTTCTGCGACTATTGTTGTCGGTCGTTTGTACGATGATATCATCCGGCGCCGGCGCCGCCGTTGATGTGGCTGTGGCGGCCGATGCTTTGGTTGTGTGATGTTTTTGACTTGGGCTACTTTGTTTTGTGTTTTATTTACTTTTAAAAAAATGATTAACATACAAATATAAATAACTATTCACCTTCTCGCGTTTAACCTAAGGTGAATATCGGGATCCTACTCAAGATTATTTTTCGTTTTGCAATATCGAAACTGTAAGATCGAATTGTAATCTTAAGATTTTATCATAATATCATTTTCTTAATAGTTTTTGTAATATTATTCAAATATACCAATTATTATATATCATAACACAAAATTATATGAATGTTTCATGAACATGTTGATCAAAATTATGAATACAAAATATTTAAGAAGATTCACATGTTATTTTTTAAATTCTATAAAAACATAATCTAGTTTTTTAGTTTGCGGTTCGAGAAAAGTAAGATCAGATCGGATTAGATAATAAGATCTTATGATTAAGATTGAGATCCTATAAAATCTTAAGCTTGCTAAGATCCTACGTAAGATCCGGATCATTTTTGCTAAAATCCTAAAATCAGGATCGGATCTTAACAACTATGTTTTAACCTATTTCAAAACACTTCATATACAATTAGTTATACATCTTAAACGTGTCTTATTTCTTAAACATAGCCCTTGCTTTCTTTGCTTTACTCATACTTCGCCAGATTATTTTGTTTGGCAAGTCGGTTTCGATTTTGCCTTTATTCGATGTAACATGTTGTGTAATCTTACCTCCATTTGTGATGAGTGATATGAAATGTAATCTTTGTTCAAAAAAAAAAAAAAGAATAAGAAAATGGAAATGAAATGGGTTTTACTACAATTGATTGTAAGAAAATAATTAGTCTCGTCACAATCAAGTATTAATTGTATACCCATTTTTCTCCTGATTGTCTCCATTTTTTTCGAGATTAACATCAAATCAAAATCTTTCATTGGTGATGTTGTAAGATGTTGTAATTAAAACCATTTGATTAACCACATCTTTAGGAGTTGTCTTTAGTAATACATAAATAAAATTAACATTTTTGAATTCAGTTTCTAATAAAGATTCTAATAAAAAATGGATTTTACTACCAAGTGATTAAAACATGATACATATAAGGGAGCATTGCTAAAGTCTCCTATCATCTTAGTTGAGTGGTCGGTTGCTGAAACGTGTAGCTAGTGAAAACGAGGATTGTAAATGAAGAAGAGAAGAGGGGTGTTTCGAATTGTGTTTAAGTTGTTGACATGTTAAGCCAAAACATATTATTTATTTTGAAGAGTCCAAAACGCTATTTTGGATAATCTGTAGGAACCTCACTGAAAACACAGTTTGATGAAATAATGTATTACTTGACAAATTACAAAACACCTCAAAATATATCCCCAATATGCCTTATCTTCTTCTACAAAAATCTCACCATTACATTCATTAGTCGTCACCACCTCTTGTAGCCAATATTGTTGTCGCAGGTGATGTTGAAGACGATAGTGGCGGAAAAAAATAAGAAGAATCGTCATTGATGTTGGGCGGCGTGGGTTGTGTGTATCTCAAAGCGAAATCATATACAAAGTCAACTCGTGAGATTTTAGATTTTAGGAATTCTATTTGGATTGTTTGAATGAACATTCGTTGAGAGATTTATTTATTTATTTATTTATTTATTTTTTTGTCTTTGAGTGGGTGGAGGTGATGACCTCATTTGACTCGTAAGTCTTATCTATCTTTACTTTCACCTACAAACACTATCATTGTCAAAAAATTTGTATAGATTATAACTATAACATGGAAAAATAAATAGTTATTATAATAAAAATGGTATTTATAGCAGTGAGATATATTTTGGCGTGTATTCAAAAGTAATAAATAATTTGGTATATTTGATGTTCTTTTTAGTCATTTCATAATATAAGTCATTACATAATCTAATTTTCCAAACACTATAAAAACTGATTATCTGATTATTGCGATATCAAACAGCATAATCAATTCTAAACACTATATTTCAGAACCACGTTTTGTAACAGCTGATTATCTGATTATCCGTTTTCAAAACACATAATCTATTTTGAATAAGCAATCCCAAACACCCCCTTAATAGAAGATGACACAATATCTTATTCGGACATTGTATAAAAGATAATTAAAGACCATAATTAATAATCCATCATCATTAATATGACATCATTAAAAACACATATAAAAACACATTATATTTATATAAAAATAACATATATTGTAGAAAAAAAAGACATTACACAAATAAAAAACCACAATCATCCTATTTGATTTTTTTCATCAAAATAATTTTAGCACTCATTTGATTATTGGCCAAAATGTAGTCTAGTACCTTGAAGTTGGTTAAGTGGAATTTTTAGTTTTCAAAACTTTTCAAAACTTGACTAATCAGAATTTCTAATACCCTATACCCACTTAACAATTAAACTCATTACAAATTTAATGGATGTTATTTTCAAAAGGGATTAAGTCGTAAAATATCAATGTACTTTTCAAAGTGTCTCGTTTTGGTACGTGTATTTTTTTTTAAGTTGTAGAATAGTAATGTACTTTTTCAAAGTGTCCTGTTTTGGTACGTGTACTTTTTATTAACTTTGTTTAAGTTGTAGAATAGCAATGCACTTTCCATAAGTGCTCCAATTTGGTATGTCATCCACGTACCAAATTAGAACACTTGTGGAAAGTACATTACTATTCTACAACTTAAGCAAAGTTAAAAAAAAGTACACGTACAAAATTGGAACACATTGAAAAAGTACATTGCTATTATACAACTTAAAAAAATACACGTACCAAAACGAGACACTTTGAAAAGTACATTACTATTCTACGACTTAATCCCTTTTCAAAATCACAATATTCATAGTATAACTACAAATTAAGGGAGAAATGTCGAAACAAGCCGAGTCGAGGCCGAGCTTGAGCTTGAGCTCGAATTATTTTCGATCATAATTCTCAAGCTCGTTTTGAGCCTTATACTTTTAGCTCGAGTTCAACTCTTATCACATATAACAATCTAGTTTTTGTTGAGTACATTAGGCTTTAGCTTGTATATTATATCCGTTTATATATAAATCCACAAAAAGGTGTGAATTGGCGGGAACACCCTGACCCCGAGTTTCTTTGGCACCAGACATTGTTCACCCCGCAAGGAATAGCTCCATCAACTCTCCTGGCCGAGTGGGGCACCAACTGGAGTGAGCAATAGCCGAGACTCGAACCCTTATTACACGTGACACACACATATACAAAGCTAAGGCTTGAACCCGTTTATTAAACGAGCCCGATCGAGTTTGGGCTCGAGCTTTTTTAAGCTTGGATCGTTTCGAGCTTTTATAAGCTTGGCTCGTTACAAGCCGAACTCAAGCTCAACCTATAAGCTTGAAATGAACTCGAGCTCGAGACTTATGATTGACAACGAATCTTGGGCTAAAATCGGTTTGTTTCTACCTTTATTCGGTAGTTATACTAGAAGTATTTTAATTTGAAGGATAAGTCCGTTAAATTCGTAACGGGATTAACTATTAAGTGGATTTTGGGTAGTAGAAATTTTACTTAGTCAAGTTCAGGGTACCATTTTGCACCTTCAAATGTTCAAGATAGTAAAAACTCCACTTAACCAAATTCATGGTACTAAGCTATATTTTGGCCTCGATTATTTATTTTGTCCAACATGCAAAACAAATCAAAATAAATATCCTAATCCTTTGAAGCTTTTTCTTTTAGAAAAGTCTCAATCAAAGTACGTTTTTCTTGCGTAACGTCTTTGCATTCCTTATATGCTCGAGTCATCTCTGTTTTAGCTTTGCTCGCATTTGCAAAGATCACAACTGTGTTGATAATCGCTTGCGAATGACGCCTATCCTCATCAACTTATTTCATTACTTCGGCTTTGATTTCCTCGATGGCATATGGAAGAGAACAATCCATATGAAGTGTGTGCGATCAATTTGAGATGAAGAGTATAAAAATATGAGAAGTTATTGTGGTGATGGTTTATGTAATGATCAATTGAATTCATAGGAATTTAAAAGATTTTTTTTAAAGTAAAAAAAAGGGTAATATAACAACTATTTTTTTGAGTTCCGGCATTGGAAATGTCAGAGATCAACAATGTTATACATTGTTTTTACAGAAACGACGTAAAGACGAAAACACCATTGAAGCTAACGAGCATTAAGGTTTTGGACTGTAAGGGAGTAAAAAACGTGATGTTGAAGACTATGGGTACGAAACTCTAGATCTGAGGACGGTATCCGCAATCTGCTGACAACTAGGTGACCAAAGGGTGTAATTTTACCCTATTAAACAATTTCTTAGAGCATTTGCAACGGGTGGCATTATTCCGGCGTTAACCATTGAGAAGCCGACGTTATTTCGGCGTTAACGTGCCGGTGTTAGCCCTATAACGGGCATTTTTTTTTTGCCCCTAAATGATGGGTTGTTTTTGTAAATTGTTGGTGAGTTAAGGTTTAACTTGGGAATGTTATGATTGCGGGTTTTTTTTTGAGTTAAGGGAATGTTAAAGCTGGCGGTGACGTGGCATGGTGTTAAATGATAACTTGAGTCAAGTGCTCTTAAAACAAATACTCCGTAAGGCTAGATGCAATGGGTCGGTTGAGGGGGTCGGTCAACCTAGGTTGAGTTCGGTTGTTCCCATTGTGGAAGTTAGGTTGCAAGCGGTCGACACATAAACTAGTTTGTTCACACAACCTAGTTCATACACACTAAACTCCATAAAAACATTGTGGCAACTAAAAAAATTAATTCAGCCAAACAAACCCCAAACGCGCCGTTCATATCCCATATTCAGAGCTTAACTTCACACACACGAAATAAACCAAACAAACGGTAAATCAATCCATCACCACTAATAATCAAATCAAACTTTTATATATAAACCATTTCCCCAATTTAATCAAATCAAACTTTTTATAAAATCAAATAGAAAACTAGGGTTCCAAAATCATCACTTATTCATTTTATTAAAGTTTGTTACATGTGTGCAGTTAGTTAGTTAGTTAGCGGTTGGAGTAATGGATTCTATGGATACTGAGTTGTTTCCTGCTATTCAGGTTTTCTTTTTTTATTTTTTATTTTTATTTATTTTGTTAATTTGTGGTTGTTGAATTCAAATTTACGAGCCCTAGTAAGAAATTAATTATATGTGATTTTAGTTAGTTATTGTTTTTAGTTGTTACTGCGGGTGTAGGTTAGTTCGAGTTTCGAAATACTTAAAACCGACATTGAGCGAGAGCTACTATAGGCTTTTGAGTCGAGCTTGTCTAGTTCGCGAGTTTTGTTGAGCTTGCGTCTTTTTGCATTTTCTACCTTTTAGTATATGGCCGGAACATATGTGTCCGTAATTGTAAAGTATAAAATGACGTAAAAACTAAACGCTAACGTTAAATGCCTATTTTATTATTGTTTTAAATAGGGGTGTGTAAACAAAATCAAAAAGGTAAACGCTTGTTGTCTAAACGCAGCTCGTCAAGTTCGCGGGCCCTGTTGAGCTTGTGTCTTTTTTACATTTTTTACCTTTTAGTATATGGCCAAAACTTGTAGTAGCTGCAAGCGATTGCTAGTAGTTGTTTATTTTGTAAAAGTGTTAGGTAAAAAATGTTTTTGTAATCGTAAAGTATAAAATGACGTAAAAACTAAATGCTAACGCTAAATGCCTATTTTATTATTAGGAGAGTGTAAACAAAATCAAAAAGGTAAACGCTCGTTGCCAAACATAGCCTATGTTTGTTGACATATTTTTCGTAGTATATAAACAAGTCTAGTATTGAGTCGAGTAATGTTAACCTTCCTTAATATCGCTATTAATGTTCTAATACCCATAAGCGAGTCGAGCCGATCTTGAGAGTGTCACTCGAGCTTGAAAGTTGATACTCGGGCTCGAGTCAGTATGAGTTTTCGTTAGGGGCAAATTACAAAAATAACAGAAAATTTTGAAATTTTACACTACAATTCTTTTCGAAAAACAATGGTGGCACGTAACCTTCATAAAGATGTACGGGTCAAACCCCGTGGATTAGTCCAGGGGCGGAGTATAAAGTTTTGTTGAAGAAAATGTAATGATTTTAAACTACATTAAAATTGGTTCGTTAGAAATTACAAAAATAACCAGAAAATTTTGAAATTTTACACTACAATTCTTTTCGCCGGGGTCACATGAACCCCCGAACCCCCTTTATCTCCGCCTCTGATTAGTCGGCCAAAATGTCGAAAACGGTTACTAAAAAAAACTCTAAAATATAATAATCCATATAAACATACATTGTAAAATGTTGACTTGTGGCAATAAAGTGGTATTACCTAGAAGTCCATCTGGAAGAGTTGCAAGAATCAGTGTGGTTATAATGAGCATAATCTTTTTTAGTTGTTTCGGAGGGGATTTTAAGGTTTGTGCTATTATTCTCCATTAAGGAAAACAGTTTCCTTGTTGTTGTTATCCTAGATTGTAGTTCTGCGACTATTGTTGTCGGTCGTTTGTACGATGATATCATCCGGCGCCGGCGCCGCCGTTGCTGTGGCTGCTGATGCTTTGGTTGTGTTATGTTTTTTGACTTGGGCTACTTTGTTTTGTGTTTTATTTACTTTTAAAAAAATGCTTAGAGCATTTCCATAGATAACTTTTGTTAAAGTTTAACATCCTCCACGTCAGTGTAAGATCAGCTTTAACATTTCACCTTAACATCCCAACAAACACTCATATCAATAACATCCCAAGTTAAACTTTAACATTTCATATTTTCAATTTCAACCCCTGAACTAAAACAAACACTTCATTTATTAAACTAGACGTATCATTAAATTGTGAATGTTGTGAGTGTTGTATATTTTGAAAGTTGAGTTTAAGGTGCTTTGTTGGCTTTGTTGTTGTCAATACAGATATTGTTGATGTTGTTGCCACATTTCTTGGCTCGAGAAGCCTAGTGGGTTGGGAAGAGACATGTTGGGGTTTGAAGATGAACCCGGTTTTGAGGTATTCCGCCCACCACCGAGAAGATTCAAGAATATATCATCGTTGCCTCCCGGTATTTTTTTTTTCAGTGAATGAAAGATTGAAGATTGAATAGTGGAAGTGTGAAAAAAATTGTGTTTTGGTTGGGTATTTATAGTGGTAAAAAAAGTTTTTTATTTTTTTAATGTTTAAAACTAGCTGTTAGGGGGTTTTTTGTAAAATTTTTTAAATATTAACGGTCACTAGCCGCTTAGGGGTCATTTTGTAAATTTTTGAAATCTTTTTTTTTTTTTTTTTATTTATTTATTTATTTTTTAAAGTTTTTAAGGCTGTTGGGCAAATAAGGTTGGTCCCTTAACACAAGTTTAACGTTGGAGGACCAAGGGCTTAACGCCGTTATGCACACTAACGCCCGTTATGGCGTTATCAATGTGATTTCTCTTATCATCCAAATAAATAACTATTCACCTTCTCGTGAAACCTAAGTCAAGATCGGAATTCTACTCGAGAGTATTTTCGTTTTGCAATATTGAAACTGTAAGATCGACTTATGATCTTAAGATTCTACTATAATATCATTTTCTTAATAGTCTTTGTAATATTATTCAAATACACCAATTATTATATATCATGACACAAAATTATATGAATGTTTCATGAAAATATTGACCAAAATTATGAATACAAAATATTAAGAAAATTCACATGTTGTTTTTTAAATTCTATAAAAACACAATCCATAATTTTGTAGTTTTTTAGTTTGCGGTTCGAGAAAAGTAAGATTAGATCTTAAGATCTTATGGTTAATATCGGGATCCTATAAAATCTTAAGCTTGCTAAGATCCTACGTGAGATCCGGAGCATTTTTGCTAAGATCCTAAGAACATGATCGGATCTTAACAACTATGTTTTAACCTATTTCAACTGACTTCGGATACAATTAGTATACATCTCATACATGTCTTATTTCTTAAACATCTTGAATAAGAAAATGAAAATGAAATGGGTTTTACTACAATTGATTGTAAGAAAATAATTCATCTCGTTACAATCAAGTATTAATTGTACACCCATTTTTCTCGTAATTGTCTCTATTTTTTCGAGATTAACATCAAATCAAAATCATTCATTGGTGATGTTGTATTAAAACCATTTGATTGACCACATCTTCAAAAGTTGTCGTTAGTAAGACATAAATAAAATTAACATTTTGAAATTCGGTTTATAGTAAAGATTCTAATAAAAAATGGATTTTACTACCAAGTGATAAAAACATGATACATATAGGGGAACATTGCTAAAGTTTCCTATAATATCCTTCTATACACACAACAATATTATATATAATATATTTCACTAATTCTCTCTCTGCATCCAAACCGTCAATTCTGACATTTGTTTCAGATTAAAATTATATTATATATTTTAATTAAAACCATTTGTTTGTTTCAAAACTACCTCAACTTATCATCTTAGTTGAGTGGTTCTTGATTCGATAAGCGATGGTAACGAGGATTGTAAATGAAGAAGAGAAGAGGGGTGTTTCGGATTGTGTTTAAGTTGTTGACATGTTAGAGGGTGTTTGGGAGTGCGTTATCAAAATGATTATCTAATTATTTCAGTTTGAAAACGCAAATAATCTAAAATGAGTGTTTGGGTGAAAGAAGCCAAAAACATATTATTTGCGTTTTGAAGAGTCCAAAACGCTATTTTGGATAATCTAGAGGGAACCTACTGCTGGAAAACACAGGTTTGATGAAATAATGTATTACTTGACAAATTACAAAAACACCCTCAAAATATATCCCCAATATGCCTTATCTTCTTCTACAAAAAATCTCAGCCATTACATTCATTAGTCGTCACCACCTCTTGTAGCCAATATTGTTGTCGCCAGGTGATGTTGAAGACGATAGTGGCCGGAAAAATAAGAAGAAGAATCGTCGGTGATGTTGGAGGCGCCGGTGGGTTGTGTGTATCTCAAAACTGAAATCATATACAAAGTCAACTACGTGAGATTTTAGATTTTAGGAATTCTATTTGGATTGTTTGAATGAACATTCGTTGAGAGATTTATTTATTTATTTATTTATTTATTTTTTTGTCTTTGAGTGGGTGGAGGTGATGACCTCATTTGACTCGTAAGTCTTATCTATCTTTACTTTCACCTACAAACACTATCATTGTCAAAAATTTGTATAGATTATAACTATAACATGGAAAAATAAATAGTTATTATAATAAAATGGTATTTATAGCGATGAGATATATTTTGCGTGTATTCAAAAGTAATAAATAATTTGGTATATTTGATGTTCTTTTAGTCATTTCATAATATAAGTCATTACATAATCTAATTTTCCAAACACTATAAAAGCGATTATCCGATTATTGCGATATCAAACAAAGTAATCCCACTTAACAATTAAACCCATTATAAATTTAATGGATGTTATTTTCAAAAGGGATTAAGTCGTAAAAATATCAATGTACTTTTCAAAGTGTCTCGTTTTGTTACGTGTACTTTTTTTAAGTTGTAGAATAGTAATGTACTTTTTCAAAGTGTCATGTTTTGGTACGTGTATTTTTTTTAACTTTGTTTAAGTTGTAGAATAGCAATGTACTTTCCGTAAGTGTTCCAATTTTCGTCATCCACGTACCATATTAGAACACTTTTGAAAAGTACATTACTATTCTACAACTTAAACAAAGTTAAAAAAAGTACACGTACAAAATTGGAACACATTGAAAAAGTACATTGCTATTCTACAACTAAAAAAAGTACATGTACCAAAACGAGATACTTTGAAAAGTACATTACTATTCTACGACTTAATCCATTTTCAAAATCACAATATTCATAGTATAACTACAAATTAAGGGAGAAATGTCGAAACAAGCCGAGTCGAGGCCGAGCTTGAGCTCGAATTATTTTCGATCATAATTCTCGAGCTCATTTTGAGCCTTATACTTTTAGCTCGAGTTCAACTCTTATCATATATAACAATCTAGTTTTTGTTGAGTACATTAGGCTTTAGCTTGTATATTATATCCGTTTATATATAAATCCACAAAAGGTGTGAATTGGAGGGAACATCTTGACCCCGAGTTTCTTTGGCACCAGACATTATTCACCCCGCAAGGAATAACTCCATCAACTCTCATGCCCGAGTGAGGCACCAACTGGAGTGAGCAATAGCCGAGACTCGAACCCTTATTACACATGATACACACATATACAAAACTAAGGCTTGAACTCGTTTATTAAACGAGCCCGATCGAGTTTGGGCTCGAGCTCTTTTAAGCTTGGATCGTTTCGAGCTTTTATAAGCTTGGCTCGTTACAAGCCGAACTCAAGCTGAAATTATAAGCTTGAAATGAACTCGAGCTCGAGACTTATGATTGACAACGAATCTTGGGCTAAACTCGATTTGTTTCTACCTTTATTCGGTAGTTATACTAGAAATATTTTAATTTGAAGGATAAGTCCGTTAAATTCGTAACGGGATTGACTATTAAGTGGATATTGGGTAGTAGAAATTTTACTTAGTCAAGTTCAGGGTATCATTTTGCACCTTCAAATGTTCAAGATAGTAAAAATTCCACTTAACCAAATTCATGGTACTAAGCTACATTTTGGCCTTGATTATTTATTTTGTCCACCATGCAAAACAAATCAAAAGAAATATCCTAATCCTTTGAAGCTTTTTCTTTTAGAAAAGTCTCAATCAAAGCACATTTTTCTTGCGTAACTTCTTTGCATTCCTTATATGCTCGAGTCATCTCTGTTTTAGCTTGGCTTGCGTTTTGCAAAGATCACAACTGTGTCGATAGTCGCTTGCGAACGACACCTATCCTCATCAACTTGTCTCATTACTTTGGCTTTCTATCCTCATCAACTTGTCTCATTACTTTGGCTTTGATTTCTTCGATGATATGTGAAAGAGAACAATCCATAAGAATTGTGTGTGCTCAATTTGAGATGGAAAGTATAGAATACGAGAAGTTATTGTGGTGATGATTAAAAAAAAAAAGGTAATATAACAACTATTTTTTTTGTGTTCGGGCATTTGAAATTTCAGAGATCAACGATGTTATACGGTGTTTTTACAAAAACGAAGTAAAGACGAAAAACCATTGTAGCTAACGAGCATTAAGGTTTTGGACTGTAAGGGAGTAAAAAACGTGATGTTGAAGATTATGGGTACGAAACTCTAGATCTGAGGACTGTATCCGCAATCCGCTGACAACTAGGTGACCAAAGGGTGTAATTTTACCCTATTAAACAATTTCTTAGAGCATTTGCAACGGGTGGCGTTATTTCGGTGTTAACCATCGGTAAATGAAGCGTTAACTAATGGAAGTCGACGTTATTCCGGCGTTAACGACGGGTTGGCTTTAAATTATTCTATAACCATGCGTTATTTTTATTTTTTTTTTTATTTCTTTTCATCCATCTCCGCCCTAAACGGGGGATTGTTTTTGTAAATTGTGGGTGAGTTAAAGGTTTAACTAATGTTATGATTGCGGATATTTTTTTTAGTGAGTTAAGGTGAAATGTTAAAGCTGACCGTGATATGGCGTGTCTTAAATGATAACCGTAAAACAAATACTCCGTAACAAACCCCAAACGCGCCGTTCATAATCTCATATTCAGAGCTTAACTTCACACACACGAAACAAACAAACGGTAAATCAATCCATCATCACCAATCATCAAATCAAACTTTTATATATAAACCATTTCCCCAATTTAATCAAATCAAACTTTTTATAAAATCAAATAGAAAACTAGGGTTCCAAAATCATCACTTATTCATTTTATTAAAGTTTGTTACATGTGTGCAGTTAGTTAGTTAGTTAGCGGTTGGAGTAATGGATTCTATGGATACTGAGTTGTTTCCTGCTATTCAGGTTTTTTTATTTTATTTTTTATTTTTATTTATTTTGTTAATTTGTGGTTGTTGAATTCAAATTTACGAGCCCTAGTAAGAAATTAATTATATGTGATTTTAGTTAGTTATTGTTTTTAGTTGTTACTGCGGGTGTAGGTTAGTTCGAATTTCGAAATACTTAAAATCGACATTGAGCGAGCGAGAGCTACGTAGAGACTTTTGAGTCGAGCTTGTCTAGTTCGCGAGTTTTGTTGAGCTTGCGTCTTTTTGCATTTTTTACCTTTTAGTATATGGCCGGAACATATGTGTCTGTAATTGTAAAGTATAAAATGACGTAAAAACTAAACGCTAACGCTAAATGCCTTTTTATTATTGTTTTAAATAGGGGAGTGTAAACAAAATTAAAAAGCTAAACGCTTGTTGTCTAAACGCAGCTCGTCGAGTTCACTGGTTTTGTTGAGCTTGCGTCTTTTTGCATTTTTTACCTTTTAGTATATGGCCGGAACATATGTGTCTGTAATTGTAAAGTATAAAATGACGTAAAAACTAAACGCTAACGCTAAATGCCTTTTTATTATTGTTTTAAATAGGGGAGTGTAAACAAAATTAAAAAGGTAAACGCTTGTTGTCTAAACGCAGCTCGTCAAGTTCGCTGGTTTTGTTGAGCTTGTGTCTTTTTTACATTTTTTGTATATGGCCAAAACTTGTAGTAGCTGCAAGGGATTAGCTAGTAGTTGTTTATTTTGTAATAGTGTTCGGTAAAATATGTGTCTGTAATCGTAAAGTGTAAAATGATGTAAAACTTAACGCTAACGCTAAATGCCTATTTTATTATTAGGAGAGTGTAAACAAAATCAAAAAGCTAAACGCTCGTTGCCAAACATAGCCTATGTTTGTTTACATATTTTTCGTAGTATATAAACAAGTCTAGTATTGAGTCGAGTAATGTTAACCTTCCTTAATATTGCTATTAATGTTCTAATACCGATAAGCGAGTCGAGCCGATCTTGAGAGTGTCACTCGAGCTTGAAAGTTGATACTCGACCAAGCTCGAGTCGAGTATGAGTTTGAGGGGGTGTTTGGCTAAGCTTATGAATTGGGCTTATGCTTATGTTATATAAGCGGCTTATGGCTTATATATCATGAGCTCATAAGCCCATCATATAAGCTTAGCCAAACACCTCCTAAGTATTTAGGCTGAGTTGAGTCGAGTTTCGAGCTTGACAGTGTTGGGCTTGGCTTGATTACACCTCAATGTTTGACTATGAACAGGGGAATTACTTACGCTGGAATTTTGTGTTTTAATGATATTTGTGATGAAAATAGAATGTTGAGTTGTTGTGTGTGTTGTGGCAGGATGTTTTGCTGGAGTTTCGTGCTGGTAAAATGCTTATGGAAGGAACGCGTGTTGTTGCTGATCCGCGTAAAGGACTTGTTCGCATTGGAAGAGTATGTAAAATCGAATCTAACCATTATTTGTAGTTTATCTGCGTAATGCATAATATTTTTTTATGAAATGTTGGCTATTATATAGGGGGAGGAGGGATTAGTTCATATCCAGTGGCTTGATCGGAGTAATAACACCGTTGAAGATGTATCCTAATTTATGTTATGCATTTATCATTAGTAGTTGTATGCTTTCTGCTGACTCTTAGCTGCAAAATTTATTTGAATTGCTATCCCAATATGGTTATTTGCAACATCATAATTTGCTCCAGATTTCACAATTTTATAGCGAAAGGTTTTCCTTAACATGGGCAAACATAGGATCAAATTGTTTTCCCAGAAGAGGCAGTTTTTGAAAAGGTATTATTTATTTGAGTTTTTTTCCTGTCTGATCGGATTATTATTCTATGCATATTCAGCTAATCTATATATTTGTTCAAATTAGGTTGGTCAAGCTTCGGGAAGGGTTTACTTGTTGAAGTTTCAGACAGACGACAGGAAGTGTTTCTTCTGGATGCAGGTTAGCATAATTCATCTTCTACTTGTTTTATAGCTCTATATTGATCTAAAGCTGACTTATATTGCTTAAATGTGTTCCAGGAGCCCAGAGCCGATGGTGATGAAGAATTGTGCAATTCAGTCAACGTGTACCTCAATCAACCGATAGGTATTTGTTATAACTAATTTCTCTAGATAATGATATAAAAAGCTCAAGATTATATGTGTGCTCCTGAAGGGTACATTTGGGACATGTTTTTATCGTAATCGACTAAAGAATTGGCTAAAGAAGGAACGCATCAAATGGGTGAAAGTGGAAATTAACTCAAATCTATTTTGAAGGGTGTTAGGATCAGGGGAGAATAATCGAGAATAATCAGTAGCAAAACAAAAGGAGATCAGACAAAAGTTTGTTGTATTACAAATAAAAGGATACAAGATGAGTAAGTACAAAAGAAAAGGATTAGCCCTTATTTATACTAATGGCTAATATGATTCTAGAAGTTTCTAACCTAAATATCCTAGATATTTCATAATATAATTTCTACTAATCTCAGATAATTCTTCTTAAGTATCTCCTTTCTAGATTCTTCCAAAATACCCTTTAGACCAAAATTACTAAACTACCCTTAGAGGTGAAGTCACAATATCTAACAATCTCCACCTCGAGTTCAACTCCTAAGTAACACCATATCTAATTCCAGTTCCAAAGGCTAGAGATACTAGCCAATTTCAAATCAAACGATCGATTCCCAAAAGCTATCCGAAACAAAATCGATCCTGAACAAATGCCGATAACTTCAAAACGAACAATCAAATGTTAGCCGAAAAATTCAAAACGGCTAACCGAACAAACCAATCGGCTCAAACGATCTTCACCAGCGACAATCAAATTCAAATTTCCAGGGTGACAAATTCCAAAATGATTGAACAAAATTCAAACGACCTGATTATAACCAAGTCTTCAAACACCAAATCGATCTTCAAATGCAAATACCAAATTCAAATTCTAATGACCCACTTATATAATAAGGATTACTACCAAACATTCAAAGCACCTCACAATCGAACCCGAGTCGTCTTTAGCAACAACCGCTACTCGACCTTTTCCTTAAGTTTAGGACAATTGTACTTCCAATGGCCTTCCTCTTGCAATAATTACAAATATCTCGAGGATTGGGACCTCGAGAACGCGATGATGCTCCACCTTATCTTTACCCTTTTCAAATCGATATCGACCCCTATCACGACTTGTAGTTGATAAGTCGCGTGTTGATCTTCCAAAGTTCCCGATGCTTTTTATGAAGCTCTCGGGAATGCAAACTAGATCGAACATCTTCCAATGTAATAGTCTCTTTACCAACAACAAAGGAGTTCACAAAGTTCTCATACGAGGGAGGTAACGAAACAAGCAGAATAAGAGCAACATCTTCATCATTAATCTTGACATCAACATTCTTCAAATCCATCAAGATCGAGTTCAATGCATCAAGATGATCTTTAATGATGAACCTTCTCTCATTCGGCGAAAACAAACGTTGCTTCAATAACAACTTGTTCACAACGACTTTGTCATATAAAGCTTTTCTAACTTCTTCCACACACCGAAGCCGTTTCTTCATCCGGAACCTCGCAAAGAACCTCATCCGATAAAGATAGCAAAATAGTGGAATGGGCCTTTTCATCTTGTGAGGCATATTTTGCATCCGTCATATCACCCGGTTTGGGGCCGGCCAGAGCGCCAAATACCTTGTTGTTTCAATAAGGCTCGAATTTTAATTCGCCATAAAGCAAGTTACTTTTCCCATTAAACTTCTCAATACTAACTAATGACGATGTTTGAAAGCACATATTATTCAAACGGGTTTACTAGTGATGTTTCAGAACAAAACCTCTCACAAGACAAATTCGATCTTCCACAACACAAATTCGATCTTGATTTCCCTACCTTCAAACCCGATCGAACAAAGAAACACCAAATACCAAAACGAAGAACAGATCCAAAATGATATCAAGATGTTGAATCTTGAAAATCAACCAGAAGTTTGCTTCAAACACGATCGGTTAGCTCTGATACCAATTTGTTAGGATCAGGGGAGAATAATCGAGAATAATCAGTAGCAAAACAAAAGGAGATCAGAAAAAAGTTTGTTGTATTACAAATAAAAGGATACAAGATGAGTAAGTACAAAAGAAAAGGATTAGCCCTTATTTATACTAATGGCTAATATGATTCTAGAAGTTTCTAACCTAAATATCCTAGATATTTCATAATATAATTTCTACTAATCTCTAGATAATTCTTCTTAAGTATCTCCTTTTTTAGATTCTTCCAAAATACCCTTTAGACCAAAATTACTAAACTACCCTTAGGAGGTGAAGTCACAATATCTAACAAAGGGCTTAATTCATGCAACCTTTTAAATTGTCATAAAATCCCCAAACCCCGTTCCGGCAGGATTAGGTATTGTTGTTGCTGGTGTTTCAAATTGTCCAAAATATTTTTAGTCGAAGGTTTAGGTTATCTGTGTGATGTATTGTCTTTTTAATAGTAACTAAAACATTAGTTCATAATAAAAAATGGACAAAAGGCATTCGTTGGTCAACCTGTTTTCGCCCAAACTAGTTCTGTTACGATCCTGAGTAATTATTTGATCATATTCTGTCACTGAATTTGCTCTGAAGTTTGTAAGCATATTTCTTGTTGCTCTTGTGCTGTTTAACATTCTAGATTTTAGATCTTTTGTTCTCTGAATAGATCACCTACACCCTTTTGTTGCGTATTGCACAAAAGTTAACGCTATTATAGGCATCTATTTTTTTGTTTAAATTCGTCATAGTTTATGCTAGTATGGACTTTTAAATTTGGTCCTTGATATCTTTAAACTTTAGTGAATCCTTCAAAGTTTCAGATTTATATTACTCTAATTGCATGAGTCTTGTAATTACCATTCTTACTACTGAATTATTTACATCGACAATGCAAAGTATTAGAAAGTTTATGCTCAATAACATATTCAACATGTTTATATTTATGTGGCAGATTTCGCAGCTGAAGAAGAAGACTCTCATGGTGAAGATATCTCATCACGGTATGTGAATATATCTAAATAGAAAATAAAATCCATGGGTGCGTTTTTTAAAAGGTTTTTTAAATACAAGCGGTGCGCCTTATCACAATTTGCTTTGAAAACATAACACACACCCATCAATGATTTAATTAAGGACTTGAATTTGCTAATCAAACCATGGGCCAATTGATACTTTTTTAGAACTTTTAATTTGTTGCCTACTAGGAAATAAAGTGTAGTTAGATATTTGCCGTTGGCCACGTTCAATCTCGATCTGAAATCTTAAAACCAAAAACAATGTGCCCTCTGTCCCTCAGTCCACATATATATCTTTGGTCTTTGTATCCTCACTCCATCCCTCAATCCACATATTTATCTGCTATACACATATTCTTAAAGAGATTGTCAGATATTTGGAGACCTACCATTTCAAACTTGATCTTATAAACTGAAACCCTCTCTTGTGGTTGAAGAATGCTCATCTTAGACCCTGTCTTAGGAATTTGGTACTCTCATGGTCAAAGACCAGTCATCTTAGATCTGATCTTTACAACAGATACCTATTCTAGTGACTGATTGATCAAATTCATCTTAAACCGAATGTCCAAATAATAGACCGTTTATGTTAACAGAAGTTTATTCTCAATGTGAAGGAATACTGTCAGAGCATAAACCACATGAAGGTACTTGTTACCATAATGATTCAGAGGTCTAAGTTAGTTTTTAGGCCTCAGCATGAACACAAGCTATATCTGAGTCCTAAATATGATATCAATAGTACATATATCAACTGTAAGGTTCATAGAAAAGTGTAATTTTTTCATGACGTTCGGAGACAGAATGTGGTAGACCTATATACTATATTTACCACAATGAGCTAGTTCTTGGCTCAAGGTATACGCTAAAAATGACAATATTTGTTTACAGGGCTGGAAATTTGGTTGGATCAGGTATGGGTGCAGACGTAATTAGTGATGTGTCCTCCTCAGGACCTGTTAAATTGGCAGATCTTCAGAGAATCTTAAGTAATATCGGACCCTCAGGCATGTCAATAGATTCTGCTACTAAAATTTTTTGTTCGATTTGGTTAATTTTTTGTCATTCTGAATTGATCTCTAACTGGCCGGGATGATATCCAGGTGAGGCAGCAGATCCTGATGGAGGTAATGATTTCTACAAATTGATTATGAATTTTCTTTTGGACTGTGGAAATCATTAGTTATATGAATTTATACCTAAATTATTAAACACCCCTAAATCTTTAATAAATATTGAAGTTGGAAGTAGATGATCTTCTGTATAAAATTCTAAAAACATTTACTTGTCCAAAATTTGTCAGTATATCAACCCAAGATAAAAGTCTAAGACTGTGTTGGATTTTAATACATTCTCGAGTAATTTGATTTTTATGCTCAACTATTGATAATGCACCTTAACGAGGACAAATTATAGAAAAGTTGTGGACCAAGATCAAAGTTATGAATATGAAGTGATGATTTCTAAATACTAGTGGCCTAAGCAGTAAATTGATAAGTACCAAATAGAAGAGAAAATTTGCATTGATTGTCTGGGTAGTTAATGACCAAAATTTCGGTGTTTCGGTCAAGGACCGAGATACGAAATTTTTGGTATTTCGGTGGGATTTCGGTGGTATTTCGGTAATTTTAATATTATGCAATATCTATATCTATATAATAATTAATACTTAGTACTTAATCAAAATACAAAATTCAAGCTTAAAAGTGTCAATATTTGATAGATTAGTGTTAATACTTGCAAAAATTAGTGTTTATTATGTTGTGTTTAAGTTTGGACAAAAAAAAAATTAAAAAAAATTAAGAAAACCTGAAAACCGTATACCACGAAATTTGGACCAATTTGGGTGAGATTTCGCAATTTCACGAAAATCTCGGGACCGAAATTTGGACCAAAATTCTGGACTGGTATACCACTGGAGGACCGAAAACCGAAATACCACTGGTATACCACCGAAATTGACTACATAGTTGATTGTACAGTTTGAGAAGGAAGTTTTGTATATTTTTGGGACGAAAGGAATATACCTTATTTTGCTAGTTTTGATATAGTTGTTATTGTGAATTGCTTTTTATAGGTTTAGGATTGGGTGATATTCTGAAGCCTGAACTTATCTTGCCATTGATGGAGACATTATCACTGGAACAAGTTGCAACACATTTACCCGAGGTAACATGCAGCGCTCCTTGATTTGTAGTAGAGGTGGCAATTTTGACTCATACACTTACACATGGGTCAACTTGGTTGTGCTTGATTTCAAACACGTCATGTTAAAAAGCTAAATAATGAAAACCAGAACCCCTTAAAGGGGTTGATAGTCACCAAAGTTTATTTATAATGCACACAACCACTTTAAGTGTTTTTCTTTTTGCAAACCATTTCTTTCCCAATTGAATGTATGAAATTTTAATTTATCATAGTGTGTGTATCATTACGGGTCAAGTTCGATACATTTGAATGAATAATCACTTCAGAATGTAACGAACTTGACCCATTATTCTTTAGTGCGTATCATTTTTTCCTTCATATTGACTGTATAAACTTCTAATTTATTCTGTTGTCTGTATCATTACGGGTCAAGTTCAATGCATTCGAATGGATAATCATTTAAAAATGTAACAAACCTATAACTCAAAAGTTTAGCCCTACAATAGGATATATTAAAATTAGAAGTTTATACAATTAATAGGAAAGGAAAAAGTTTGATACATGCTAAAGAATAATGAGTGAAGTTCAATACACTTTTAGACCATTTTCCCACACTGTTATTGTAACAATACTGTTTTTGTTAACTGTAATTATAATTAACCTTCTTTCATATCTTTACTTTTAGCCCTACATTAGTTAAGTAAGCAATGTAAGTGTTTCTGGGTTAACCTGGCCTTTTCATTTTGACCCATTACCTAACCTGATCAACCCGGACAGGTTCTATATGTTGAACTTAATTGATACTTGGTTATCTTAAAAAAAGCGCTATCTAGTCCTACATCAGTTGAATTAAGTCATATAAGTGTTTATACGTTAACCAAACCGACCCCCATTTCATTATGAACCGTACTGAACCTGCTCGACCCGGATATCGTGTGACTTCTGTCTTTTGCGACTGACTAAATACTTTATTTCGCATAGCCTAAGAATTTCTGTGGAACTGCAGGGAGAATGGACTCCAGAGGATATAATGGAGCTGCTGCAGAGTCCTCCTTTTCGCCAACAAGTTGATTCCTTCACTTATGTGAGGATCTATATCCAATTTCCTTGCTTCTTTGTCTAACTTTTTTACAATTAATATCTTAATTTTGTTTGTATACTGATCAGCAACATGGTCTATGCAGGTGCTGAAAACTGGTCAAATAGACCTGACTCAATTTGGAGTCGACCCAAGTAAATGTAAGCACTGCAAAATTTCTATTCTCTTGGCCAAATCTAGAAAACTATAGGTGCCAAATACTTTTGACCTTTTTAGCATCTTTTTCCTTTTTGATTTCACCCGTTTTAGAAAGTAAAAAAAAAAGCCAAACGAGAATCGACCCATTCATAGACTGGGTGGGTATTGTCACGTCAAACATTATTGAAATTGTACTGGTAGAATCTATTTTCTGGTTTTGATTTGATCGGATTGTTTATTGTAACAACTTCTAAAGTACCAATTATTTTTCACTACAGACAAGTTCACGGTCCTATCTTTTCTTGAGGCTCTTGAAGATTCTGTTACAAAATCATCTAACTCTGAGGAGCCAATAGGAGTAGACTCGATTGCACAAACTGATCGAATGGATGAAGACCAATAGCAGTAGACTTGTTGTCAACACTTTGTCTCCATTCACATTAAGAAATTGCGTCACAGATTCGTGGATACTTCTAGTGTTGTTTTCAATTTATAGTCTTACCCGTGTACACTAAATTTAGTAAAATTTTCTGCCAGTTCAACTTTTATTATACTTTCAATTAGTGGAAAGAAGGGTGCAATTGCATGATTTTTTGAAGGGTCCTCATTCTGATTGTTAAACTTCTATGTATATATATATTTCCGTAACCATGGTTTCTGATATTTTGGCGGAGTAATCCATGGGGTTTAAACCGACCACATAGATTCAACCCGGTAAAACATTCTCTTTTCGGGAAGTTGGCGTGACCACTCGAGGTTGTTACGTCTAGTTAGAATTAAATGAGACGTCACTCATTGTAGTGGTATTAGTCACAAGGCTTTTATTGCTGGCCACCTTGAGTGGTTAAACTTATATTTTGTGTTACATCTTCACTGCCATTACAAAACAAAATTGACACTCTTGGTCCATAAGATCAATCTGGTGTTTTGTTATTTAAAATTTCAGACAATTTGGTAATTTCTTTTGAAATCAATGTTACTGAAACTTTTAGTTGAACTAGTGATGTGTTGGTCCTAAGAAACAAGGTTTTCTTGATTGGATCTTACCTAATCTCTTTTTTTGTCATCGCAAGATCATGATTGTGATCATGGTCTTCTCAAGATCGTGATTGTACGATGGGATAGGGATCTAGATTATACTAAAATCCAAATTTCAAATAGATAGTTTAAAATATTTCTACACAGTTTCTACTTTCTATATGATTCTAATCGAAATGAATGATATAGGAAAAATCAAACTTTAAGGGTGTATCGTTTTTAAACGAATGATACCAAGAAGAGGTGCAGACGAAGAAAATAACAAGAATCAAGAAGAAAGACTGTCTTCATCGCTCTTACTGCTTTTTAAACTTTATATAATAATGATTGTTTATTAACTATGTTATATTTATAATAAAAGTCTTGTTTCATATTTACATAAGTTACTTATTAATTGCTTGGTTTAATAAACAAATTGCAAAACGAAAGACTTATCATTCGGACACTTATACAAAACAAACAACATTATTTCTTTCGATTTATATTGCATCAAAACATCTTAATGAAACAAACACATCCTAAATAATAATGAAGATAGATATATTGCAATACATAGTTACTAAGGGTGTGTTTAGTTGGAGAAATCTTTTTCTTGTTTTCTATTTCTAGTTTTGTAAAAATTTGAAAGGGAAATTTATCTCCACAAAACACTTGAAAATTATAAAAAACTCGTTTAGTTGATGTTTGTATTTTCTATTTTGAAGAAAGGGTGGGAGGGTTGTGGGTTACAAAGGAAAACAAGAAAAACAACTAAAATTTGTTTTGTAATTTTCCTTATTACATTAGGAAATAGGGTATTTTGTGTTTTGCAAAACATTTTGTTGGAAAACGCTAATTTGAACGCGATCTCTGTCTTCCTTGTTTTCCCCCAACTAAAAATGTTTCAATCGTTAAATAAATGATTTGGGCACAAAAGAAATACGACATACATCGAATTACTTCATGTTGTAATAGTTCATAATGTAATCGGCCAAAAGTAACCCAAAAATGGGCTTAAGTTAGGGAAAAGAAAAAGGTAGACATGGACTTATAGTTGGATCAGATCGTTTTCGATCCCATAATCTTGTGTGCGATCCTATAACGATTTTGCTCAGATTGCTATCCTACTATGATCCTGATGGCTTATCATACAATTATGATCGCTATCATACCTGCTCAAATTGCTATCCCAGTACGCGTACTGATGGCTTATCTTACAATTAGGATCGCTATCATAACAACTATGCCAAGAACCTCTCAGTTTGCTTTCATTGATTATCTTGGACTATTTGTTAATTACAAGATAATGTTTTCATAGGACTAACAAGGTTTTAAGAAGAAAGTTTAGACATAGAAAGTCCGTTGGTTAAAGCTGTTACAAAAGAAAATTCATTTTAATTTGTTGATTACTTTTAGAAGCAAAGGGAGGCATCTGATTGAAATTTTACGATCAAAAGAGAACCTCGAAGGTAAAGTTTATCATTTATTTGTAGATACATACGCAAAATAAAATTTTACCCTAACCACTTTGTCTATACAATTGGTTTTGGAGAATAATTAAACTCCTCCACACATTTACTATCAATAGCAAACTTACACTGTGAACACTTTAAGATAAACTTGTCTTGCAAATGCTCACCACACTTGGTGCATTCACCATCATTTCAACACCTCGGCAAAATGAAACAACGTGCCAGTGACTATTAACCATAAAAATGCGTCCAAACTTTACATGGACCGACGCATTGATCACAATGATAAAACGCAACATTAGGATTAAACTCCTCCTCGCAAACTTCACAAATAGTTTTAACTGAGAAGTCCCTTAGGTTCATGGGATGCTTGTCATACTTGTGCCTTATTGTAAAGATACACATACATTTCGAATAAAGAGTAAAGATACACATACCTTGATACACAAAAATGTAATTCTTGGTTGAACATTCTTTTCTTCCTTATGTAGTTTAATTTATCTCTAGCTCTTTATTTTGTGTTTCGAATTTTCAAGACAAGCATATAACAAGTCTTTTACTTTAGCATAAAATAATTAACTTTATTCTTTAATACTCATATTCTACTACCCAAAAGAGAAACGACACTACAACAATGATTAAATTACCTTGTGTTTATGATTGGAGAGATTAATTTGTTATCACAACCTCTATATAACTTGACTTCATAGATTAAAACACATAAGCTAGCTTTGCTCTCTTTTTTTTTATTATTTTTATTTAATTTTATTTAATTTAATTTATTTATTTTATTTTTTTAATTTTGTATCAAATGATTTAAACATACCATAAATTTTTATGAATAAACGAGTGTGTTGATTAGTACAAAACCACAAACTATTTGAATGGTATAGAATCATTACATTTTTACATTATTATTTGTTTAAACTACCCAAGAAATGGGAAAACTCACTTCCATGGTATGAACTCTATTTAAGTACAATAAGCTTGTCATTTTTTGCAATGGGTAGGATCCATAGATTCTACAATAGTGATTTGAGTGTTATGTGGAAACATGCATCGATGGTGAAACGACAATTTATTAGCGTCTGATGTGTTTGCCTTGTTGATGCAAGAAAGACTTGATTATCGTCTATGGAGGTAGCACTATTCTATAGAGCACCAACTCCATCCTATTTAAGTGATCATTTATGGGTCAATATAACTTGACATGGTGTTTCCATTTTGACCCATTATCCAACCAGACTAACGTAGATATAGGAATTGCATATATTACGTACGTGGTTATTCAAAAAAGAAAAGGTGATATCTATATTAGGCTGGTCAACATGGTCTATGCAGGTGCTGAAGGCTGGTCAAATAGACCTATCTCAATCTGGAGTCGACCCAAGTAAATGTAAGCACCGCAAAATCTTTTTCATTTCTCTTGTTCAAGTTTAGAAAATTATTGGTGGCAAAATACTTTTGACCTTTTTTGTTCCTTTTCATTTCTGATTTTACCCATTTTAGAAATAAAATAAAATAAAATAAATAAATAAATAAATAATAATAATTCCAGAATCGACCAATTCATAGATTGGGTAGGTATTGTAACCTCAAACATTATTAAATCTCTACTGGTAGAATCTATTTTCACTGCAGACAAGTTCACGGTTCTATCTTTACTTGAGGCTCTTGAAGATTATGTAACAAAATCATCTAACAATTAGGAACATGGAAGGTAAAAGCTATATTTGACTATAGGGTAAATTATGTTATGTTTTTTTTTTTAAGTGTAGTAACCTTGATAAATTATTCACTCGAGATTTCTTCTACTTTTGCATATTAAAAGGGTCTCCTAATGAATTGGCAGTAAACAATCCCAAAAAACCATTTATATGCTATAATTTATTAGTACAAAAAGAAAAATCGGGTACCAACAAAATTCCACACGTTTAGAACAACAAACTGTCTCGAGTTCGAAACACCTCACAAACTCAAATGAGGATCTAATGATGAAATCTTAACTCGTCACGAACTAAAATAATAAACTGAAAGCTTTAATGACATTTCATCAAACACTTGGTGCGAATAGATTCATATTACAAAGGCATTTCAATTTTAAATTCCAAAACATATCTACTCCTTAGAATTACAAAACGACAAAATAATCTACTAATTTTACCTTCAATACGATTGTCCTTGGTAAAGCGGTTTCAACATATTGAATCTATAAGCACCAAGTGTACCATGATACCACAATCCGGGTCGTGCAGTGATTAATCAAATTTATCGAATAGATTGTGATTAATCAAGTAGAAACTTTACAACTCAAAGCTTTTATAACAAATATATTAAATTAAAGTAAAACCCAGGGACACATGTCTTATTCATCATTTATTGATATACACATACACATAATAAACCTTATTTTATTTTCCAGAAACACCATCTATCAATTGCAAAGTTGCACTGTAAACACTTTAAGATAAAGCTGCTGTACTCCAACCCACTACCACACAATGTGCAGCGACCATCACTTTCAGTCCATCGGAAAATTGAAAGAGGGTGCGGGTGACCTTCAAAGTTAAAAGTGTCATTCTCATCTTGGTCAACACCTCTGTCAAGAAAGAAAGGGGCCCACGTTGTTGCCTCTTGAAGTATAAACTCAACACAAGGAAGATGAATGGACTGGACACATTGATCACAATGATAGAACGCAGCATTAGGATTAAACTCCTCCTCGCAAACTTCACAAAAGTAATCACCGCTATAGTTTTCAACTGGGAAGTACCTTAGGGTCATGGGATGCTTGTCATACCTGTGCCTTATTGTATCAGGCCACAACAAAGCACACTTTGGATGTAGGTAAAACTTACAATCCTTACAACCGTAAAAAAGTTGATGAGTCATTGCATCTGACAAACACAAACGACAATACTTTTTGGAACTTGCCATAATTTTATGAAGTAGATGATTTGGATGGGATTTATGTGTGATATGTTTAGGTGTGAGCGCGCAATGAACGTCAACTTCCCGGCTAGTTCCAGAATATTTGTCCTCATTACTGTAAACAAATCCATTGCATAATAAATCACAATAATAACAAAAGAACAGACCCGCACTATCATCAGGGACTGGTGGAATTAGTTTAAGGGTAAGTATGCGTCCATCATAGTGCATCTTAACTTTAGTAGGCAGCCGGGTGCACCAAACATGGAGAACAAAGTTGCATCCATCATCAGAAGCTGTACATTTGTAAAATGGCATGTTTCTGATTGGTCTTATGCATGCATTGCATAAAACTTCAACCATTTTCATTGAATCATGACTGGATGGTGTTGTTATTCTTGAAGAGGTAGGTGTTGCTGTAATATCATTGCAGTATGGTGTATCTACAAGAGTTAATGGGTGTTGATGAAAAGGATGCTTTAGGTTGGTTTCGAAGGCCCTTGATCCACTTTCTCCGTAGAACAAGTGTTTCAAGACTTTAGTTTGGCTAGTTTGATCGAGGAATGGGAGATGGAGGAGATCAGGATGATCAGAATCTTTGTAATTTTTAGAAGCTGCACTAGTACCTGCAGGACCATATTTCACACATACAATCAGTAAGTCATCATCTTTGTAATTTTTTAAAGGTTTGCTAGCACCTGCATGACCATATAATAGATGTATAATCACCAAATTATTAATATATAAATCCAATATATTACAAACATGTATATATGCAGTAGATGTATGTACCTTCATTAAAGAGGATGGATACTAGGGACCCCTTTTTTGATGTAGTTGCACAATCTGTGTGTACATAATAGCGACATTTCTCACACTTATAAATCCAAAGGTTCTCATCAAATCTCTCTTCACATACCTTGCATCTTGGATCAAATTTAGCTTTTTGGTCAGGAAATGAATATGCAAGTGTGAGTGGGTGAGTATGAAAGGAATTGTCCTTTCTAAAATGTTGAATTAACAACTTTTTCCTCAGGAAAACACAATCACTATGGGCGAAAAAACTGAAACAAGTGGTACAATGATAAAAGTTTCCTTGGTGTTTGTTGCCACACGCGTGACAATTTGAAAAAATATCCATAGGGATGGACATTAATGGGTGTTGGTGACTAGGGTGATAGATCATGTGGTTTTGTGCGCCATTATTGGAACATCCTAAACCAATAAAAATATCACATTGAATACAACAATACTTTAGGAATTGGTATTCATGCTTATGTTTACAAACTTGACACAAACACCATTTATTTTCTAACACTTGACATAGGATAAGAGTATGGTCACGATGTGATTGGTGCTTCAATGTCGTGGGAAGTTCTGCACAAAATTTATGGAGTGAGTAGTCACATTGATCACATGTATAGTAATACCTGTGATAGAAGTTGATTTCTTGACCACAACGTCCACATGGACATCGGAAGTCTTGTTTCATAATCAACTCCTCCTCATCATCGTATACTACTTCGTCGTGTGGATATTTTGGATTGAGATCTATAAGTTTCAATGGATGTGCATGTGGTAACACTTCCATTTCAACGATTTGATTTTAATTTGATGAATTGTTTTTTGATCGAAATGAAATAGAATAGAACAATGGCTGATAGAAAAGATGATAACCTCGAGGTATAAAGGACATTATATAAGGAAATTTTTGAATGATATATTCCTTTCCCTTTCCTTATTAATCAACAGAGTAAAGCATATACTTTGATATGCATACATTCCGAATGTAGGTTGGCACGTCCATAAAGAAAAGTATATACTTAGATAAACAAAATTGTAATTCTTTATTGAACATTCTTTTCTTTCTTGTGTAGTTTAATTGTAATACAATTTTTAGACCATTTTCCCAAATTGTTATTGTACCAATACTGTTAACTGTAATCATAATTAACCTTCTTTTACATCTTTACCAAGGACCGATATTTTAGCCGACATTAGTTAAATAAGCAATGTAAGTGTTTCTGGGTTAACCTGGCCTTTTCATTTTGACCCATTACCTAACCTGATAAACCCGGACAGGTTCTATATGTTGAACTTAATTGATACTTGGTTATCTTAAAAAGCGCTATCTAGTCCTACATCAGTTGAATTAAGTAATATAAGTGTTTATCGTTAACCAAACCGACCCCATTTCATTATGAACCGCATCGAACCTGCTTGACCCGGATATCGTGTGACTTCTGTCTTTGCGACTGACTAAATACTTTATTTCGCATAGCCTAAGAATTTCTGTGGAACTGCAGGGAGAATGGACTCCAGAGGATATAATGGAGCTGCTGCAGAGCCCTCCTTTTCGCCAACAAGTTGATTCCTTCACTTATGTGAGGATCTATATCCAATTTCCTTGCTTCTTTGTCTAACTTTTTTACAATTAATATCTTAATTTTGTTTGTATACTGATCAGCAACATGGTCTATGCAGGTGCTGAAAACTGGTCAAATAGACCTGACTCAATTTGAGTCGACCCAAGTAAATGTAAGCACTGCAAAATTTCTATTCTCTTGGCCAAATCTAGAAAACTATAGGTGCCAAATACTTTTGACCTTTTTAGCAACTTTTTCCTTTTGATTTCACCCGTTTTAGAAAGTAAAAAAAGCCAACGAGAATCGACCCATTCATAGACTGGTGGGTATTGTCACGTCAAACATTATTAAAATTGTACTGGTAGAGTCTATTTTCTGGTTTTGATTTGATCGGATTGTTTATTGTAACAACTTCTAAAGTACCAATTATTTTCACTACAGACAAGTTCACGGTCCTATCTTTTCTTGAGGCTCTTGAAGATTCTGTTACAAAATCATCTAACTCTGAGGAGCCAATAGGAGTAGACTCGATTGCACAAACTGATCGAATGGATGAAGACCAATAGCAGTAGACTTGTTGTCAACACTTTGTCTCCATTCACATTAAGAAATTGCGTCACAGATTCGTGGATGCTTCTAGTGTTGTTATCAATTTATAGTCTTGCGTGTGTACACTTAATTTAGTAAAAATTTCAGCCAGTTCAATTTTTATTATACTCTTTCAGTTAGTCGAAAGAAGGGTGCAATTGCAAGATTTTTTCTAAAGGGTTCTCGTTTTGATTGTTAAACTTTTATTTTATTTTTTGGGTAACCGTTGTTTTTGACATTTTGGCCGACTAATCCAAAGGGTTTGAACCCACCGCCACACAGATTCAAACCGGGTAAATCCCTCCCTCCCTTTTCAGGAGGTTGGTGTGGCCACTTCAAGGTTGTTTGTGCCTAGCAGGAATTGAACGTGAGACCTCACATATATTATATAATACGAAAGTTACTTATTAATTGGCATTATTACAAAATAAATTTGACTTGTTGATTGGGTCCACAGTCCATAAAGATCCATCTGTGTCATGTTATTTAAAATTTATGACAATTTGGTATTTTTCTTTTGAATTAAATGTTTACTGAATTTTTTATTGAAAAGGTTTTCAAGATTGGATCCTACCTAAGGTTATTTTCGTCTTTGCAAGATCGTGATTGTGATCGTGGTCTTCTCAAAATCGTGAGTGTACGATCGGACATGGATCATAAGGTCGTACTAAAATATAATTTTAAATAGATTATATAATAGACGAATCGAAATGGATGGTATGTTAAAAATCAAACTATAAATACCGTAGCAATAGAAGATAGATATATTGCAATACATAGGGTTACTTCATGTTTCAGTCTTTAAATAAACGATTTGGGTACAAAAAGGCAGACATGGTCCACATGGACTTATATAGTAGGATGAGATCGTTTTCGATTCCACAATCTAGTGTACGATCTTATAACAATCCTGCTCAGATTGCTATCCTACTACGATCCTGATGGCTTTTCTTACAAGTAGGATCGCTATTATAACAACCATGCCAAGAACCTTTCGGTTTGCTTTCATTGATTATCTGGGACTAATTGTTCATTACTACAAGATAATGTTTTCATGGGACCAAAAAGGTATTAAGAAGAAAGTTTAGATACAGAATGTCCGTTGCGTCCACAGGACAGATTAGTTACTGTTCGTTATAAAAGAAAATTGACTTTAATTTGTTGATTGGATCCTCAGTCCATAAGATTCAACTTTTAGAAGCAAAAGGAGGGATCGATTAAAATTTTACAACTCAGAAAAAAAACCTGGAAGGTAAAGCTTATGACAAAGATTATAAATTAATGTAAAGCCTGTTGGGATGACCCTCTTATTAAAATTCATTTATTTGTAGATACATACACATGATAGAACCTTACTCTAATTCAATTCGTATTGGAGAATACCACCAACATCTGCTATCAATAGCAAACTTACACTCTAAACACTTTAAGATACATCTATCCTGCAAATGCACACCACACCAGGTGCATTTACCATCACTTTCAACACCCCGGCAAAATGAAACAGCGTGTGGGTGACCTTTGATCCTAAAAATACCTCCAAGCTTTACATTATCAGTATGATCAACACTTTTGTCAAGATAGAAAGGGGCCCACGTTCTCGCCTCTTGAAGTATAGACTCAACACAAGGAAGATGAATGGACTGGACGCATTGATCACAATGGTAGAACGCAGCATTAGGATTAAACTCCTCCTCGCAAACTTCACAAAAGTAATCACCGCTATAGTTTTCAACTGGGAAGTACCTTAGGGTCATGGGATGCTTGTCATACCTGTGCCTTATTGTATCAGGCCACAACAAAGCACACTTTGGATGTATGAAAAAGTCACAAATATCACAACCGTATAAAAGTTGAGTCTTTGCATCAGACAAACACAAACGACAATACTCTTCAGAACTTGGCTTATGTTTATAAAGTAGATGATTTGGATGAGATTTATGTGTGATAAATATAGGTGTGACCCCGCAATGAACGTCAATGTTGTAGTATCTACCTTCGTTATGGTATTTATGCTTATAGTAAAGAGAGTAAACAAATCCATTGCAAGTTAAGCCACAGTATTAAAAATTGAACTGACCCAAACCATCACCAGTGAATTGTGGCAATAGTTTAAAGGTATATATCTTATACATAGAACCCCTCCCAAAACCATCACCAGTGACTTTTATAAAGGGAAAATTGATATAACCCCTCTCTTTAATTTCACTAGGCAACCGGGTGCACCACACATGGAGAACAAAGTTGCATCCCTTATCAAAAGTTGTACATTTGTAAAACGGCATATTTGTGATTGGTCTTATGCATGCATTGCATAAAACTTCAACCTTTTTCATTGAATCATGACTCGATGATGTTGTTATTCTTGAAGTGGTATGTGTTGTTGTAATATCATTAGAGCATGGTGTATCTACAAGAGTTAATGGGTGTCGATGAAATGGATGTGTTAGGTTGGTTTCAAAGGCCCTTGATCCACTTTCTCCATAAAACAAGTGTTTTAAGACTCTAGCTTGGCTAGTTTGATCAGGAAATGGGAGATGGAGAAGATTAGGATAGTCAGAATCTTTGTAATTTTTTGAAACTGCACTAGTACCTGCACGGCCATATAATACACGTACAACCACTAAATTATTAAGGGACAATTACATATATACACACTAACATATTTTGTCATTATTGACAATTAAAAAAAGTATCTCTAAAGTAGGGCTGTAAACGAACCGGACGAACACGAACGGATCCTTGTACATGTTCGTTCATATGTTAGTTCATTTTATTATAACCGGACAAATACATGAACGGTTAGACCAACGAATTTTCTTGTTCATGTTCATTTACTAAGAAAATGAGTTGTTCATGTTCGTTTATATTCGTTCATTAAGACACTAAACGAACATAAATGATCGAACGTAAATGAATATAGTAAAATAAACATAAAAATTATGCATAATGTTTTGTTTTACATGTGTTGTTTATCTAGTTTTAAAAGTATATAATTAAAAGATAGGATATATGAGCATAAACAAATAAATGAACGTTTATGAACATAAATAAATGGACACGACTTTTGTTCATGTTAACAAAAACGAACATGAAATATTGTTTATGTTTGTTCATTTAATAAATAAACGAACAAAAACGAATTTTTTACCGAACGGTGTTGAATGTTTAGTTTATTTACAACCCTACTCAATAGTTCCAAAAGCGTCAAAGCATTGAATGCAAGAATTTTTTTTCCCTTTTGTGACACATATTTTCAACAAAAGTGTCATTAAATGTCACATTTTTAATTTTTGACTCGCATTTTTTAAAAAGCGTCACTAGAAAGTTAGATTTATTGACACTTTTTTTTGGGATAATGTACATGGATGCCACTCAAGATTTCAATTTTTAACATATAAGCCACCTATTTATTAAAATGAACGTATAGGCGTCCAACTATTGGTTTGTTTTTGTTTTCATCAATTCTGGCCAAATTTATACCCGAATTCTATAAAATATAAGTAAGTAACTAATCTCTAACTTATCCAAGCAATACGAATAAAAAGTTTGATGTGACATACCAATTATACCTAGCTGATTTTTTATTCGTCTTAGTTTAATATGTTAGTGTTAGGTTCATTCTTGCCGTTCGATTATTATACGGATTAAATTTGACCGCAATT